>CAJVPQ010001447.1:0-18096 GCA_910591825.1 Funneliformis caledonium
CACATAACTTCAATTTTTTACAAATAATAAAAGAATTAATGATTGCAGTATCAAGGAGCCAAAAAAATAAAGGCATCTATGTCCTTCAAACTATTAGTTGTGTTGAATAATAGCTCTATAACTAGGGATGGGGACGGTTCAAAAAGAGCGACTCCGAGTCGATTCTGGAACTGATTATAAATTCAGCATATTCTGGGTTTTCCTGAGTTACAAACCATTTTTAACCAATTTTAAAAATTGAACCGGAACTGACTCCGGACCAGTTCCAAGAGTCAGCTCAAAATCAGATTGTCATCAAATTAAAGGTAATAATAGGACAAATTTGTTTGATAACCAGTCAAAAAATTTTTTTAAATTGATCATCAAATGATGCTCTATTAATATAAATTTAACTTAACGCTCAAAGTTTAATTTACTTAAGAAGAGTCGAAGTAGAACTGAAGAGGAACCAAAATAGAACTGATAGAATCGTTCCCATCCCTATCCATAACTGGTCTGCAATATCTACTCCATCCATATGATAGTTGTAATCATTAATTATTTTTGGAATGGGTAAAATTTTGCGAACTGATTCTTCAAATACTAATTTAACTTTTTTACTATTTGTGCTAGTTTCTCATAATTTTCTTTGTTCTCTGTTAATTTTGCTGTCTTCTCTATCAATTACATGTATAGTTGTAAGCATAGTTACTGGACCATTATCAATCTAAAGTAATGCTAGAACATTATCTATTACTACACCTTTTAAATGATCCCACTCTAGATCTTTTCTTTTCTTTTCTTTTTTTAAAATAATAAAAAATTTTGCAGTATTCGTACAAATTGTATCACATGCTTCATAACCATTATTTCAAAGAAAATTAAACAAATTTATTCCAGAAAAATAGTTATCCATAAAAATGTTAAAGGCCTTACGAGATGGAAGTTGATTTACTAGATAATAAACTTCAGCTCCAATTTTATTATCATTAGGAATTAGATTAACATCAGAAGGTTTAATTCGTGATATAAACATAAAGGTGTATATATAACCTGAATCACACAATGATAGAATTTTATAGCCTTCTGGAGTAAGTTTGTTTTTAATACGATATGTATGACCACTTCGCCCAGAAAATTTAGTGATCGTTTCATCAATAGATACATTAGAAGCAGGAATATAGAGTTGTTTTGATATAATGCGAATATGTGATGTGAGAAATTCAAGTTTCATAAACATATCTGGTGGTTTTGTAGTACAATCTGAAATATGTAAATATCGCTTAATGTAAATTTTAAAAAAATTTAATTTAGTTTAAAATTATCTAAATTAAATTAATACTATTAAAAAATTAACTTATCTGTTGAAATCTAAATAAAGTCATTAATTTGGTTATTTCGTGTGATGGATAATATATATTCTTTTTCCAATAATCTTCAATTGTCAGAAATTTAAATATACCCATATATATTACTAATACTAATCATATTTTAAGCTCTTGAATGTTTAATTCAGTCAAATTATGACTTTCACCTGCTAAATTACTTCTTCCTTCTTTTACACCATATATATAAGCATATATATTTGTATTATCTATAATAGTTTTCATCTGTTGACTAGAAAAAAATTTATGAAAGATAAAATAAGGTTGAATCTCTAATTCTAATTCTTTATTAGATAAATTTACATATACTTTATGTAAGAAATATGTATGTTCAAATGGAATAAAATTTTCTGATAAATTATATGTAGATTCTTTTCTTGTATCACTAGCTTTTTTTTTACCTTTTCCCTTAACTTTTTCTTTTAAATCAGGTTCTAATTGATCAACTTCTTCATCTGATTCATAATTATTTCGATTAAAATAACAAATATAAACTTCATTATTATTTTGTGAAGAATCAATTGTTTCAGATATAATTAAAGAATTGTGTGAGAAAATTGTGAAAAATTTTTACAAAAGACAAAATTTTAACAGGTTTATTGACTTAAAAAAGTTAAAGATCTTTGCAGGCAAATTTGCCTGCCTTACAGTTGAAAAGCATTAGTAATTTAAAAAAATTACAAAAAAGGAAATGCGCAGTAAGTTTGAAATGATTGACATCAATGATAAAATGAATTTAAATTATTTAATCGATCTAAAATAGTAAAATAATAATAATTTAAAATAAAAAATTAAAATTAAAAATTCGCAAGCAAATTTGCTGGTGAATAATTGTCACAAATTTTGTAATTTGTAAAATTACATTTTACTTAATTAAGTAGACTAAAAATTTTATCTGATATGTAATAATAATCAAATAATATAATATAATATTTATTTTGCCAATCATAATTATATTTAATAAATTTTTTATATAAAAATTGAAATTTAAAAAATTCGCAGGTAAATTTACCTACTCTACAGTTTAAAGAATACTTCTAAAATTACAAAATAAGTCTCTGCACTAAATCTTAGAACCCTTATAGATCATATTTTCAGAACTTGATCAATAATACTGGTTTAAAGTTTGCCATCTAGGAGATTTTTTAAGAGCTAACCCTAGGAATCCTAGACCTTAGAATCACTATCAAATTTGAATAGAAGGATTACTTTCAGCTACAAGTATTTTTGTCAATTTTTCTTATGCTTATCAACATTATATTTGAGTCATTATTATCTTTGCCCAGTATCAGAATATTTTTATGATTAGGAAGGTTTAGATATTATTATCTTATAGAACCTCAGAAAAGTAGGTAGTTGTTATACCCATATCATCAAATTCACTTAGGAATTAAACTCAGCCTTTATCATAAGTAATAGCTCAATTGAATTATACTATAACAGTATAATGCAAATTTATTATTACATAATACTATGATCTTGATATTAGTACTTAATCTACTAATTACTGGTTAATCATTTTCTTATTTGTGTTAGGGCTCCTGAATTTGAAGATATGAGATAGTATCTATTACAAACCTATTAGCAAAAGCTAAGTTTTTATTAATTCTTAACTTTATTTATATCAACTTGTTTTAAAAATCCAGTATGTAAGCATGATTAATACTGATTGATAGATCAATTAATCAGTTATAAATGCATATTAGTTTATACACCTAAGTATTCAGTTACATATAAAATTCATAAGAAAATCATTTAGTTTTTACTTAGCTGAGACCTGAATTTATGACTATTGTAGTGTAAATTACAATAGGAGCTTAGTTGTTACTAACTGAGCTAATACTCCAATCTCATCTGCATTTACGTAATTTCTTTTTTCTTAGTTATAATATCTAAATACTAGAAATTCTATATTGCGATTGTAATAACTCATATAGGTAAACCTATGCTCAATCTTAAGATCAGTAAGATCATGGCTAAACTTAAAGTTCTAACTAGAACCTATTCAATTGATACTAAGCTAAAGTCTGTCACCTAGAATGAGCTTCTAAAAACTAACCTTTAGAGATCCTAAAATCTCAGAATCACTGTCAAATTTAGATAAAGGAATTACTTTCAGTCACAGATACTTTTGTCAATTTTTTCTGTGCTTACTAACACTATATCTGAATTACTATTATCTCTTTCTAGTATTAGAATATCTAAATATGATCAGAAAAGTTTAAATATTATTTATCTTATAGAATTTCAGAAAGGTAAATGGCTATTATATCTATATTGTCAAAGTCACTTAGAAATTGAATCTGACCTCTACCTCTAGTAACAGCTCAATTGGATAGTATTATAATAGTGCAATACAGTCTATTATCACTATAGTTATATGAGGTACTAAGCATTCAGTGTGGTATCCAATTTACTAATTACTGGTTAACTACTTTCTTATATATGTAAAAACTTCTAAATTTGAAAATGTAAGATAGTATATTTTATAGACCTATCAGTAAAAGCTAAATTTTTATCGATCTCTAACTTCATTTACATCTACTTATTCTATTAAATTCAGTATTTAAGCATAATCAATATCAATTGACAGATCAATTAACCAGTTTTTAATTCATATTAATATAGTACACCTATATATTTAGTTATATATAAAATTCTTATGAAAATCATCTAGTTTTATTTCTTGGCTGAGATTTGAACTTGTGGCTATTGTAGTGTAACTCATAATAGAAGCTTAATTATTATTAACTAAACTAGGATTGCCAATCCTCATTTGCATTTACATAGATTTTTTTTTAAAGTGCAATAGTTTTAAAATATGTTTATTATGACAATTATAAAATAAAAATAAAATTAAACAAATTATAAGATCAAGAAGAAATTACAAAAATCTCGTTAAAACTAATCTCGAATTAATTAAAAGAAGACTGATTCTGCATTTCTTGAGATTAAACTTAATTTAAGCTAAGACTATTACTTTTCAGTCATTTGCATTTACATAAATTTTTCTGTGATAGTTCTGTAATATCTTTATTATAAAAAAATAAAATATGATAATAAAATACAAATCAAAAGAAATTACAGAAATCTCATAAAGAACTAATCTAAGACTAATTTAAAGAATACTGATCTTACACTTTCCTAAAATCAAAACTTAACCTAAGCTAGAAGTTCATCTTTTGAGTAAGAAAAAAAAGTACTGGAAAGCGGGTAAGACTACTACTGCAATAAAAATTTGACCAATGAGATCTCAATTAAACTATAATAGATACAGGAGAAGAGCTAAAAGAATATGTTAAAGAGTTAGATGAAATATCATAATCTAAGGAGGCAAAATTAGCAGATTTAGAATTGAGAGTAATGTTAAAGAACTTTCAAAGTCATAAATTATTTTATAACAGTCATTTCAAATTTTCTGTGTAGATTCAAAAATTAAATGTATGAAAAAAGGAATAGACAGCTAAGCTAAGGGCTGAAAGGTAAATTTACTGAGAAAAAATTTATAAAGATATACTAGAACAATTCCTTTAATAAGAGCAAAAAATTTGGCAGTGTTATAAGTCAAAAGCATTCAATAGTTCAACTGGTTAATTTCATAATCATATGCATTGATAATATCTTTCAGATAAGATTTGAATTACAGGATAATTTTGTTCATTTTATAGTTAATAGTATGATACATCTATATATGATAAAAATTTTTATCTGCAGTGTCACATCATAGACATAAAAGTGAGGAAGTATATAAAAACAGATGTTGTGATTTGAGAATTTCTAGAGTTGGTAACATTTTTAGAAGTCTTTGATATTTTATTCTTCTAAAAAAAGAAGCTTTATATAATGTAGTTTGTAACACTATATTATTATTGAGTGAAAATGTAGTGATAAACTAATTGATTTAGTAAATGCGTGTGAATTTTGATAAGATATGGAGTCTAAGTAAATTTGAGATGAAGCATTTACAGAATAAATCTTTGATAAATTGTCTAATAGGTATAATAATTAGAGTGTTAGTATAAGTAAAATAATAGTGGAGAGTATTATGCATTTGAAGCTATAAAGTGATAGTGTTTAAATAAGACTTTACTAAAGTATTAACTTTATTATTGAAAATGTTATCAGCATAAGTTTGAACTTTAATCATGTTAATGGTGAGATTGTAAATATTAATTATCTCAAAGAAACATGATCAATGCATAAAATTATTGATCTTGAGAGTAGGTTAAACAGTTGAAGCTTTTGATAAAAGGAATTTAAAATGGTTTAATTAGGATATAACTACTGCTGAGTCAGTAAAAATAGTAATATTACAATTTAAAAGAGCTGTTAGTAAGGCAATAAAAAATAGCTACAAATTCAGATATAGAGGATGAAGGAAATAAAGTAATAAAAGCAAAGAAAAAAAAAACTATTGGTGAATTTTGATGTATTTAAAGTCAGATTAGACCTATTTTTACTAAGAGGAAACTCACATCTTTAAGAAACTATCTGTATAAAACTCTAGAACAGAAGAAGATGCAAAAGAATGAGAAAGGTTTAGTAATTGAGAATTATAAGAAGGTAATAAAAACTTATCAAAAATACTGTAAAAATTGGTGAAGAAAAAGGTCTTAGTATTGTGAATAAACTTTGATTATTATTTGATAAAAAATAGGTAAAAGTAAGTTCATAAAGGGCACTATATGATAAAACACTATGTGTTCAGTTATAATGGTTGTTCTTGAAAATGCTTGGAATTGTTATACAGAGTTTGAGAAAAAGAGTGAAAAACAATTTTTATAATATCCTCTAAGTTTAGTTGCTAAGTTTTGATAGAGGTAATAAGTTTCATAAGGATCTAAAACTGTAAAATGGTTAGATCTGATCAATAGTATATAATGCATTAAATGTTCTGTATTATAATCAATACATATACTCTTCCTATAACAAAAGAATTTGAAGGAAAAAATTATCTCACAATGATATCAGTAGTTTTGGAAGATGAGGTAGATCTTTTAATAGCATATCTATAGTAACAGTTATATTTGAAGATATTATTGAGTACAGTCAACTCTTGTTATAACGAACTCTATGTCTTAGATCTCAACTTCACTATAAGGCTATAATGAAGATTTTAAGAGATTTGATTGGCCAATTCGCTATAACAAGAGTATTTTTATTATATTTGTTCAAAAAATTCGTTATATCAAGAGTTCGCTATATCAAGAATTGACTGTAGTAGTTTCCTATCTTGATCAGAATTTAATCATAATTTTAAAGTAGAATACTAATTAGGAGTCCTAAAACTATATGCAATAAAGTAGTTATTGTGTAAATATTATTGAAGGTAAACAGGTAATTCTTTTGGTAGCTAATCATTTATTTAATGAATAGCATTGAAAATTTTCTTAAACTAAGAGCATATTTTTTGTAAATATTAGATATCAAATCTAAAATTGGTAAAACACCTTTGTGATAGTATTAGACAAAGCTAATAGTACGTTAAATTTGATATTCATGCATTTTAGAGCATAAAGAAGAGCTGATAGCTAATCATCTGATCTTGTTGTTTTAGAAAAGGACCAATAAAAAAAAGAATGTTTAAAAAGCCAATCTTTTTGTTAAAGTTGAAGGAAACATATATAAAAAGATGTACTAAGTATATTAAATTCATTTGTTATTTATAAAAGAGCATTGCTAAAATTTTATAAAAGTCTTTGATATAAAGGTATTAAATTTTAAAAATAATGTGAGTGAAATAAGTCAGTTAGAATATATTTAGAGAGTTTTATTTTTCTTTTAACAAAGGTTAAATAAGTGATGATGAAACTTTTACATTGTGATTTAAAATGTAATATAAGTTGTAATCTATATTCAATTTGTAAAAGGATGACTATGTTAAAAATATATATTAGCTATAAATCTGTGCTCTATAATTGTAACAGCTTTTTTATTTCGCTATATATTTGATTGTAAATAAACTTTTTGTTCGATACAAGTAAGATTTAAACTTCTAAATATCTAACATTTGCTTTTGAAGATAAGTAGTGATAGATCATATATATTTACGATATTGAATATGTTGATAAGAAGTTCTAATTTTAACCAATTAACTTATATATCATTAAAATCAAAAAAACTGTTTGTGATAAAAGTAATATATATTAAGTCTTTTCTAGACTTAGTGAGCCAGAAAGTGTCATCTATGTAAGCTAGAGCTGGTATCTTTACTTGTGAAATATTAGTTATGAGAACACAAGTATCAGATCACCATTCAACTTTCATACTGTAGCTATGTGATGAGTTATTAATAGTGCTTAAAAGTAAATTATAATATATATACTACAAAAGTGAATAGATTACTTCATTTTGATCTATTCTTGAATAAACAAGGTAGATATCAGAATTACTATGATGGTAAAAACTTGATTATATCTAGAAAGAGAAATTCTTAATATAATATTTATAAATTTAAAAGGAAGGCGTAATTTTTTAAGAGTAGCAGTTAGAGTAAAAATATTGACATGATTGTAGACTTTGAACATATCCTATAGGAGGATTCATAAGTTTAAATTATTGTAAAAGACATCTTATTTGGTATTATCAAAAATATGTATAGGATTGAAAGTAGACTTGAATAGAAGACTAGCAAAATTATAGTTTTTAAGAATATTGTATTAGACAAAAACATCAGCAAGTCTAGAATTAAGTATTCAAACAAAGGCTTTTTTTATATATTTTAATAACGTAATCAGATGAGTATTGTATAAGTCATATTTTCAGGGTTTCAGCTTTAGTATTGAGTAAATATAAGTTAGATTCTAACAATTAAGAATTGAGGAAATATTTAAACAGCCACAAATAAATTGTTATAGGCATTTTTTCATAATTGATCCTAAAATATTTCAGCATTTCATTTGAGATTTTAGATGGCCTAAGGCTTTATTATTAAGAAGTCAGTTAATGATCCTATACCATTTATCCACAGTATGTAAAGAATGTTAAATCAATGTAAATTTAAGAATCAATTGATTTTAAAAGAGCATATGCAGAAATCCAATTCTTTAAAATAATTTTAGTGCAATGTGTGATACTCACAACTTATTGAAAATATCTAATGACTTTTTTTTAATACCAGTTCTTCAAATAATAGATCACAAAATAGAGATGAATTATCAATGCATCTATCTAATATAATGGTAGTTCATTTTTGATTAAGGACTGAGTCAATCATTTAAGATAGGTTATATTTAAAATAATCAATTTGAATATTAAGGGTTTCTTGAATGCTTTTGAGTTTAAAATTATGTTCTCTCAAATTGATTTTTGTTTTGAGGCTAATGAAAAGAAGTTTAATATCTAGAAGAACAAATTGAATTAATAGATAGTAAGGTAGACAATTTAGGAGAATAGTATTTAAATCAAAGAAATGAGTAATTTGCAGAAATTGCAAATACAAGTTAATCCATTTAGGATAAAGGACAAGATCTTTAAGACATTTTTTTGATGTTATTGCAAAACAGTAAAATAACTTAATATTATTATATATTTTGAATAAAGCGATGGATTTTTTTTAAAGAATGATAAGTCTTGAACTGGTAAATTGTGATACATTTTTTTGTCACTAAAATTAGAAAATCTTAGTAAAGATCTCAGATTGAATTCAAAAGACTTTGTGACCAAGCTATGTTATTTAATATGTGCTTAAGTGAGTTGAAATTTATTATATTATCAAATTTATTTTGAAATTTAGATTATTTAGAATCATCCATTAAGTTATAATTGAAGGAGTATTTGATTGGATTTTTTTAGTAAACAGAATACCTTTAAGAAAGTTAATGATTTTAGTTAAGATAATATAATGGAATGGTTAGAGATAGTAAAATCTACTTGAATATTTTTATAGTCAAAAATATTAAGCAATAATTCAGAGATTATGAAAATGTAATCAATTCTAAATGAAAAGACTTTGTTAATGAAGGATAGGTGTAATGATTAGTCATTTTTATAATGAACATTGAATGTATTATATAAATTGTAATATTTAAGAGAATTAATAAAATTTAAGTTTAAAGGGAAGTTATTAGATTGATCTATATCAATGTTCAAGTCTCTGATGAGAATAACGTAATAATTATTTTTATTAATATCATCTAGCAAATGCTTTAAATAATTAAATAACATTTTGGTAAGGTCAGATGAAATCTTTACTGATGAAAGATAATAATTAAGGACAAGTAATTTCTGTTTATTAGCAAATTGCAGTTTAGCAAGATGATTCTATCAAATTTAAAGTCATAAAAGAATATGTGTTTTGTAATAAAAGGATTAAAAGAAAGGCTGACACTAAATCCAGTTGATTGAGTATTTGGTTTTTATTAAAAATGTAGTATCATAGAGTATTGCACAAAATACTTTAGATATAAATCAATTTTCTCAGTTTAGAAATTAATTCGTATCTATAGGTATCTTGTGAAAAGCAAAGTATATTAGACAGTAGAGTATTTTAATAGGGGTATTATATCTGAAGTATATTATAAGGAAGTACAAAGTATAAATTACCATAAACTGGTATATATATAAAGCATCATATTTGACGTTTTTTTACTTTTCACTTCATTTTCTGTATGTTCTGAAAAATTGTAAAATAATATATTATTCTTTTTTATTAATTTAACTATTATATTTGTTAAGTATTTTATTGTGTATTTGCCTTTTCGTATTGCAAATTTTGTTTTAGTTATAAAAATCGCATTTATTAATAATTAATATGGTAATTTTTAAACTGCAATATAGATATATTATAATGTATAAACTGCATTTAAAAATTATCATACTATTTTGGCATTTTGTTATTTTACTACATTTTCTTTCATATTTTCTTCACATCTTTTTGAGTTTTTTTCCTTCATATTTATTTTATTTTTTCTTACCATAATAAACTTAGAAAAATGGTGTGTAAAAATTTTAAAGCTAAATGTGCTAGAGTTACAGGAAAACTGAAGAGGCAATAATCTACAAGAAAGAAATTAATGATAATAACTTACTATGAAAAAGACTATAGCAAAAGGTCAACTGCAGATAAGTTTGAAATAGAACCCAAACAGCTTCATGATTAAATTAAAAATAAGGAAAAGCTTATTAGTATGGCCCTTACATTCAGAAGTTAAATATAGATACACATCTAAAATTCTCATACCTTGAAAATCTATCAAATAAAAGAAAAATCACAGTTGTATAGTGATTTCCTGAGAATTATACAGAACAACAATCTGAATTTTTATCATATGTTATATATTTGAGAAAAGAGAATGAATATTCATTATCTCTTATCAGAAATATGGATGAGACGTTGATATTATTCAATTTTCCAAATAATACAATTGTGAAATAATCCAATTTCAAAACTGTATCAATATTATTTATGGGTTACAAACGATCAAATTTTACCATTGTGTTAGCTTGTTTGGCTGATAGGACTAAGCTACTACCAATAATTATTTTCAAACTCAAAAAGATTCCTCAAGAAAAATTCTCTAAAGGTGTAATAATTCATGCAAATTTTGAAGGATGGATAAACGAAAAGGAAATGATATAGTAAATCGAGAATATTAAGATGAAATGTTCATGAAGAGAAAGTAATCCAAAATCTCTCTTAGTAATAGATTCATTTTCTGGTCATAAAACTGATATCATAAAAAAACAGTTTTGTGAAAAGAAAACAAACTTAGCTGTTATTCTTAACAGACTAACTTTCAAATTGCAAATACTCAATGTTTTCTTGAATAAACCTTTCAAAGCAAAAGTATAAAATCTTTATAATTATTGGATATCAAAAGTAATTAAAGAATATACTCCATCAGGAAAAATTAAAAGACCCTCTTATTCACTTATAGCTACTTTGGTAAAGGAAAGTTGAGAAGTTATGAATATTGATATGATTTAACATTTTTTTAAGTGTTGCAGAATTTCAAATGATATGAATGGATTGGAAGATACTTTAATTTTTAACTTTGATCGATTAAATAAAGATAATCTTAAAAGAGATGTTATTTATGATAATGAGATTAGTGATAATGATATTGATAATAGTAATGATAAGAATAATAATAGTGAAGAGAGTAAGTTAAACAATAATTATTATCAAGAAAATAAAGAGCAACATATTTTTCATGATTAATTTTAATAATTCTATACAATCATAATATACTATACAAAGATTTTTTTTCTAATAATAAAATATAATTTTTAGAATATTAGTTTAAAATAGTAATTAAGTTAATTTTTTTAATTTTTAATTTTCATATGGTAAAAATTTTTATTTAATTATAATAATATTATAATATTTTATAAGGGTTAATCACAGGTGAGTCATAAGTATTTATTATTAAAATCATATATATTATCATGAATGAGTCAGGATGAGTTATGAGAGGATTACATATAAGTAAGATTTATTTCAACCTAAATAATAAATATTTTTACTTTTTATTATTTTGAAACTTATAATATAAATTTTTAATATTTAAACAATATTTTTAGCTAGATTAAGAAGGCAACAATAATGGAACTGATAATAGCAATAGTAATAGCAACAATAGCAAGAAAGCAATTCAATCATTTTTATTATTAAGGGAAGATGAATGTGAAGAGAAAGTGAAAGTGAAAGGAGTTAAAAGAGAAATAATGGAATGAAAAGTAAAAGAAAGTTCAAAGGCAATTATTAGACAAGTCAATCAAGCTTAGAAGATAATATAGATGCTATAATTAGTTTATTATATATAGAATAATAATTTAACAGGTAAGAATTATCTATATTTCCTAAATTAAGAATGTACTCATAACATTTTATGTATTAAAATTAATAGGATTTTTTTCTTTATTTTTTTTATATTAAAATTAATTAAACAAAAAATTTGTATATTAATTTTTACTTAACTAAATAAACTTATTCTTATGAAATTAAAAATTAAAGTTTTGGTTAAACATTTTATCTTTTATTTTTATTTAAGAATTGAAGATAGTAATAAAATACCCAAATATATATCAATTTATCTGATTTAAAAATTGAATTGTATCTGGATCTTAATTTGAAAACATTTTTTGTGCCTAATAAAATACCCAGGTATATTATTATGAAATACAGTCAAAAGGGTCTCTTAGGCAGTATTCTATGGTATAATCAGAGAAATTTCAATTGAAAATGAAAGTGCTTTCATTAAAATTAATTTCTTGCAAACCTATAATATCAAATTGATTAACAGAATATAAGGAGAAAAGGTAATTTGTTTTGAAGGTTCATTAAAAGGATGAACATTATGTATGATAATTCTAAGATTAGAAAAGGGTGGAGTTTGAGGATTAGGTATATTCATATTATTGATTGTAGGAATAGTATTCATGATGATTGAGTAAATTATTATAGAAAACTGCTGATATAGTATTCTGTTACTTTATCAAATTTATCATTTAAAAGATCAAAAATAAGCATATCATGTTGGCTGAGAAGGTTTTTGTTGACAAGCACAGTTTGAAAATCATATAAGTTTTAAGTAATTTGTTAAGTAAAGGGGTGAATTCAGAGATGTATTATTGTTGTTTTTAGCAGATGAGAATGAGTTATTCATTTATTTATTTTTTCAAATGAGCAGTATAAAGTGAAGTGTCAATGTATAATAATTTGTAGTTTACTTTAGTAGCAGAGTCTAGCAATTTGTTATTAAAATCGTCTGCTTCTGTAGGAGTGATAATCTTAATATAAAAGGCTTTTTCAACAATAGCTAATCTATTTGTAAAACTTGAATTTAACATAAAGGTCACTAAATAAGTTAGTAATAGACGTAAGCTAAGAAGTTACGAACTATTTAAAATCTGAGTCATAAATTAATCTACTTTTTGCTGTATTGTTATTTAGTTTAGAAATAAGATAAACTTTAGATTCAAAGAAATTATCTATAGATTCATCAGCCTAATACAATTTTGATTTAACATTTGAATTGTTAGGAGAAGAAGAATTGGATTTGATTTAGGTAGAGAAGATGAAGGAGGTCTTCACTTAGGTATATCTTAGGAATTGTTAGTTTATTATGAAAGTTTAGTCATATGAGCAAAGTGATATTATTACAAATGGCATCTCTTACAGAGTTATATTAGACGTAGTATAATTTGTAAATTGAGTAGGTTGAAATTTCTAAAATAGATTCTGCATATTATGATTTTTTGATATCTATTAATATTTAGGACAAGAAGAGACATTATGATGCGCTGATGAACAAATGATGCAAAGTTTTACATTTGATTCAGTCTATTCCAAACTTTTTGTTATTTAAGATAGACAATTTTATTTATAATTAAAATCATTTTTAATTATTTTTAAATATTTTAAAATATATTATTAAAAATTAATACTTTTATATAAATTTTATGATGTTTTCTAAGTAAAATAAGTCTAACTAGTGATTTTTAAAGATTAATAAATGATTATTATTATTAAAAAAAAATTAAAATTTTAAATTTATATTTCTTGCTATCTATTAATTTTTAAAAATATAAAAATACTATCATTTAATATATCATAATAAGATGAACTTAATAAACTAAATTTTATTTTAAATAAGGATTAATCTAAATGTAACAATATGTTATATGTAATAACCTTACAGCAACTAATAATATTTTAGTATTTTATTTACATTATAAATAATTAAAATGATTTTATTAGTTTTACTAATAGTTATTACATATAATATGTTATTATATTTAAATTAATCCTTTAAATAATAATTATATAATGTTATTATTAAATATATAGTATTTTAATATAATAAATCTAATAAATTTTTTATAATTTTAGGTATCAAAATATTTTAAGTTTTTTAAAATATTTTATAAATAATTTTATATTTATAATTTAAAGGATATATTATAATTTAAGTAATAAAAATTAAAATAATTATTATAAATTAGTAATTTTAAAAATATATTATATATATAAGTTAATGATTTCTTAAAAATAATAAAATAATATTATATATAAAATATAATATTTAAATATAATATTTTATAAAAATTTGTATTTTAATAAAGTATTCTTTTATATTATATTGAAATTTATAATTAATTAAAAATAATTAAATATAAATATAAGAAAATTATTTGTAATCACTGATGGTTATGATCACTAGCATCATATGACAAATAATATATATAAAAATTATGTAATGTAATCAATAAAATAAATTACAAAAAACTATTTTTTTTTCATAGTTTCTTTTTTTACTCTTTTTTTACCTTTTGTTTTATTATAGATATAATTTTAGAAGGTAAGTTTTTGATTTTAATATTTATTTTACTTCATAATTAAACTTTAAATAATTTATTTTTATTGAAGGTTAGCAGGACTACCAAAATGATACAGTTTATAATGACATCAACTATATTAAATTTATGGAAGAAATAACTGAATCTACTATTAAAATTATTGTTGGTGATTCTTTTTCATCATGGAAAGAAGCTAAAGTATAACTGAACCAATATGTAAAAGTAACTGAATTTCTTTTACTATAAGTGTACTGAAGTTAACAATAGAATTGTTCACTGTAGAATATTTGAATGTAATTATTCTGAAAAATCAATATCTAATAAAGTAATTGATCTAAATCATCAACGTTAATGTCTTTCTTGAAAAATTGGATATCCTTAATACATAAATCTCTTCAATCACTCATAGTGTTACTGTTGTTCTGAAAGAAAATTATGATGGTAGAGTTAACTATAATTTATTAGTACAAAAGCACGAAAATGTATTAATTACTTGTAAGATAAATCAGTAAATGTAAAGCGTAAATCCAATATTAACAAAAATAATAACAAATAAAAATATATATACATGTCTATAGAGAACTTGATCATAATGCTAGAAAATGCATAAAACAGCATCAATGATACAAAGCAGAATCTGTTTACTTTATTATAATTCAAATATTCTTTAATTAGTCAGACTCAAATTACTACTATAATTCAAGCTGACAAGCTTGAATTACAGTAGAGTCTGACTCCTTTTAGTCACTAGAACCTTGTAAAAAAATTTCACAGAATGTATTGCAATTCAAATTTAATATATACATTATGCTTTTTATTAATCTCAATTTATTTAATTGGTTTGAAAAAATACATTTTTAATTTTTTAATGCTAAATTTAAATTTGATAGTATAATATGATATAATAACAATTACCTTCAGTTAAAGTTGAAAAAATTCTAAATATAAATCCTTATTAATTAAAAATAAAATATAAATGTTTTTATAAAATTTATATTATATTAATATATAAAAGTATATAATATTATAAAAAAATAAGGAAATTATGAAAAAATAAAATTTATTTTATAATTAATTATAATTTTATATAATTTTATATTAATAAAAATTTTTTTTTATAATTTTTTTTTTATTACAAATTATTCATATTTTTAATTATAACTATTTTATTAATTTTTAATATATTTTACTAAATAAAGTAATATTTTTTTTATAAACTTAATAATATTTTTTTAAAAATAACTTTAGTAATCTTATATTTAAATTAATTAATTATAAAAAGATATTAATATTAAATATATAATAAATAAATTTTTTATAATAAAAAATTATTAGTTTTAAAAATAAATACTAGAAATAAGTTATTTTTTTTAATAAATTAGTAAAATATATATAATATAAATTTTATTATATATAATATAATGAATTTTATAAAAAAAAATTTTTAATTAATATATTATATTATTTGAAAGATAATTATATTAAAACTAAAAATCAAATATAAAGTATATTATTCTTTATTATAATAAATAGAATCAAAAAAGTAACAAATTTACTGTAAATTAATAATTAATATAAATATGAATTTTATATATTACTTTTTGTATAGTATAATAATTTAAAATTAATAAATCTTATTTTTTAGATTTTCTTAAAAAATAAATATAGTAAAAAAATATATTTGTATAATATTACAAAAACTTTAATTATTTATAAATAATTGCTTATGCATTAATATATTCTTTAAAATATGAAATATAAATTTAGGAAAAATCTTCTTTAAATATATTATAAAGTTTTTCAAAACTATCAATTTCAGTTAGAAGTTTAATAGTAAGATTTACTAATAAAATTACATAGGTGACTTTTTTTACAAACTTGAATATGATAATACACAAACAAGTACAGAAAATGATGATAAAGTATTATACTAAGAATTATTTTTCTTATAGGTTAAAAATGCAATTTATTAATTCTTTAATATTATTCTAATATTAATTATTTTAATAAAAAATTATTTTTTTAAGAGATAATAATATTTTTATTTTTTTTTTTATGTTTGAAAATAAAATATTAAAAATGTAAAAATAATAAAAGTAATATGTATATAGAAGTATATAAAAATAAGAAATATATAAAAGTAAAATATATAAAAATAGAATAATTATTATAACTAATAAATTTTAAATTTACAATATATAAATATTATAAATTATAATACTTATTTTAATTTATAATTACATATATAGTATATCATTAATAAAAGATTAATAAAATAAAAATATAATAGGTATATAGATTAAAATATATATAATATTAATAAATATTTTAATAGATATATTAAATAAAAAATAAATGATTATAAAATATTATGATATATATTTAATTATAAAATTAGAATTCAATTTAATAATAAATATATATAAAAATAATATTTTATTGAAATGTTTAAATTATTACTAATGGAAATGAATTTTATTTTATATTTTTTATTAATATTTTAATAAATTTTTTACAATTTTATTTAGTATATTTTATTTTTTATAAAATATTTGAAAAACTTTTTAATTAACTTAAAAATAAATTATTATTTAAGTAATAAAAAAGCTTTAAATAATTTAATTAATTATTTTAATTATTTTTATATAATTTTTTATAGAATTAAATAATAATAGTTTAGAAAAAATAGTAATAATAATAATAAATTTATATTAAATTAAATAAAATTGTATTAAAAAAGAAAGTAAATAAAGAGTAATTAAATTATTAAAAAAAAATAAGAAATATATTTATTAAATTATTTAATATAATTAATAAATTTAAAATAATTATAAATATTATATAAATATTATATAAAAATTTTAATAAATTAATTTTTTAATTAAATTAGTTTTACTTCTTTCAAATTTTCATTTTCATTATTTTTTTATCTTTAATAAGAATGATTTTTTTCTTCTATATATTTTCTTTAAAAAAAATATAATTACCTAAAAAATTAAAAAAAATTTTTGATTTTTATATTATACTATTTATTATTTTATTATTTTAAATTTTTTTTTTCTTTATTAAATCTTTTATTTTATTTCTTTTTAGATACTTATCAAGTAATTAATATTACTTATTCCTTTGGCTAATAAGACATTTGTACCACCATAGATTTTGCAAAATCTCAACGTCACTTGGCACTGATTTACAAGAAGATTCCCACACCTAGAGGTTGGAACCGGTTTGGCATAATTCGATTTAAATTCGGTTTAAACCAGTTGCAACATAAAACCGGGTCTGATTTTTCAGATCCAAAAACCAGTTTTAATAAAACTGGTTGATTGCGAAAGTTCAAATTTAATGAAACTGGTTGAAACCTGATCCAATCATTAACTGGTCGATTAATTATATACTACTTCCATATTTAGATTTTTATTTAAAAAAT
>CAJVPQ010001448.1:0-18087 GCA_910591825.1 Funneliformis caledonium
ATTAGATTTTTTTATTACAATTATAATTTTTATTATGCAATTTTTATTTAATAAAATATAACAAAAACAAAAAAAAAACAACTTAAAAACTAACGACTTGAGAATATGATGGATTTATCGTCAAATGATATCTAATATAATAAAAAAATATCTTAAGTTGATTTTTTCAGTTAACTTGCGATGATATTTACCACCTATTTAAGACTTTTTTTTAATATGCTACGACATGTCTTTGATCATTTTACGAGATTGTCTGATAACACGTTGTCACATATTTGATACTAAATTATTGTAATTTAGTGATGATTATTTAACTATATGGTAATAAATCACAGGTTTTTGCAAAGTAATGAATACTATTTTACGTGATATCTTATGATAAAATATGATTATATATATTGATAACATTAATATTAACACTAAAACATTTGACAAACATCTCCTATAACTAGAATAAGTATTTTTACGTTTGTGACAAGCTGGACTAAAATTAAGCCCAGAAAAATATTTCTTCTTTGAACAGGAATTATCATTCCTTGGATATATAATTAGCAAAGAGGGTATTCAAACAGATCCAAATAAAATAGCTATCATGAGAAACTTTCCAGTACCAAAAGACTTAACACAACTCAGAAAATTCATTGCTTTAATATCATACTATAGAAGATTCATAAAAGGCTTTGCTAATATCATTGAACCTTTAAATAGATTATTTAAAAAGAATACTCCTTTCATTTAGACATAAGAGCAATAAGATACTTTTGAACAATTAAAAAGATGTTTGACATCTTCACCTATTCTTACATACCCAGATTTTGAGAGACTTTTTATTTTATATATTAATGCTTCTTCCTTTACTCTAGAAGTAATTCTCTCTTAAAAGAACAATCAGAAAAGAGAATAAGTAATCACATATGTAAGTAGAACTTGAGACCTCTTGAAAGAAAATATTCTACAACTGAAGTAGAATGCTTAGCTATCATATGAGCAGTGTAATATTATCATCATTATTTATATAGACATAAATTTATAGTAATAATTGATCATACTGCTTTAGCTTATTTGAAGAATATGAAAAATTCTGTTGAACAACTTGGATGTTGACTAATGACTTTTAACTCTTATGATATGAAAATTATTAATCATCCTGGAAAACTTTATTTAAACGTAAATACTTTAAGCCAAATATAACACTAAAGAATTCTTCAACAAATTTATAAAAGCAAATGGATTTATTCTTGTGGATACTTTCACAGATAACAGATTTTGATTTTAATTCAACTATGAATTCAAATACATATTTTTCACTGGTATACTATTTATCAGAACTTAAAATGCTAATACATTTAAATCAATAGCAATAAGCAGCAATTAAAGAAGGTCAAGATATTTTATTGGGATAGAAGAATAGCTTTACAAAAAGAATAAACAGGAACCCAATGACCTTTGAAAGTTATAAAAATTAATGAAATTAATATTATATTATACAATTTGCACTCTGATCCTTTAGTAGGACATTTTGCATTAGAGGAAACCTACAGGAAAGTCAAAGTAAGATACTATTAGTCACAAATGTATGATGATATATGATGATATATTCAAACTTGCGATAAATGTCAAAGAAGAGGTAAAAACAAGAGGACTGAGCCATTACATCCTATAAAAGTTAGACAATTCTTTAATCGAGTAGGAATGAATATTGTTAGACCTTTACTCATGATAAACAAAGAAAATAAATATATTGTAGTAGTAACTGATTACTTGACTAAGTAGCCTGAAGCCAGAGCTCTCATGAATGCAAAAGTATCTTCAGTAGTCCCTTTCTTTTATAAGAATATAATTTGTAGATATGGATATCCCAAGGAATTATTAACGATAAAGGAACGTATTTTGTAAATCAAATGCTAGATTCCCTATGTGAAGAATTGGAAGTAAAAGCATAAGTTGACAACTGCATATCATCTTCAAACTAATGGCCTTGTCGAGTGATTTAATAGGACTTTGTGTAAAATATTAGCAAAATTCGCAAATAAAAATAAAAATGATTGTGATGATTTATTATCATTCACCTTATTTGCATATTGTACAAAAAGGTATAGTATTACATGACATAAACCTTTTTATTTAACCTATAAGAGAAATACTACATTGTCAATTGAATTTCAAGTACAAATGTCAGATATGTAAAATGTAATGTTAGCTGAACAAGAAGATTTAATAAATCGTGTATGACAAATAACTGGAAGGATGAATAATAAAATACAACAAGCACAAAATAATATTCAAAACTTTTAAGAAACAAAAGGAGCAACATGATTGTAAATTGAAAAGAAGTGTTAATTTTAAAGTTAGAGAATTAGTTTTAATATATAAAAGTAATTTACAAGATAAAAAAAAGCTTGAAGAAATATGAAAGGGACCATATTACATTAATGCTGATCTTGGAAATAAAGTATATAAATTGAAAATGTTAGACAGGAAGATCCTAAAAACACCTATAAATAGTGATAGATTAAAACAGTACCGCTAATGTGATCTGTTTCAGTCCATTGTGCTGATTGAAAATTGAAAAAATTTATGGAAAATGCTAGCTGAAAAATATTTAAATAGGAGGAATCTAACTTAAAATTGATAGATTAATAAGATAGAAGAGTTAAAAGCACCTCTTACCTATACTGAAATATTTTTCTAGAATTTTCAATTAATTTATGCCAATCTGTAACTTACTATACTCCAAAAACTTGATATGTATCCTCTATCTTACAGCAAAATTATACCCTTGAAAATAAAGTTCTTCTTTACAAATCAAATATTACAAAGGGCTAAACGAATGAACAATTGTATGTAGGAATGCAAAATCTTGAATGGAAGTGATATTACATAGAAGAAGACATGAATGATTTAAAGGATGATGTTGATCCTTAGAAAATCATATATATCTTCTATATCATCTATGTCATCTATAGCATATATTTATTTTATACAATATATTTTTTTTATTTATTTTATTTTATTTATCTCATATATTTATTATATTTTATTTATTTCATATATTTTATTTATTATATTTATTTCTTTTATATCTTTGATAACTTTATATTTTTTATTTTATATAAATAGAAGACAATTCTTTTAGCTTAATAGTGTGTCTGACTCATAGTTTTATATAATAATTTAGTTTAATTTAAAGCTTTAAATGGTTTAGTTCAGTTCAGATTAAATGTCAATCTGTATCTGAACTGAAAATTTCAATTCAGTTTAATTTAAATTATTAATCTTAAAAATGCTAATTTAAATCTGAACTGAACCGCAGACTGGTAAAAATCTGAACTGAACTGAAATTTTCAGATTAATCTGAAATTATAGTTCAATTATATAAGGAATCTATAATTTATATGCAAAACTCTAGAAGAATCGCAAAAAATTGCGAATTTCTTTTTGAGATTCGCAAAAATTTGCAAAATTTGATGAGTAATCGCAAAAATTTGCGATTCTTCAAGATTTTCACATTTTTTTGCGAAATTTGAAGAGAAATCACAATTTTTTGCGACTCTTCAAGAATTTCGTGATATTTTTTGTGAAATACTAAGAGAAATCGCAAAAATTGTGATTCTTTAAAGGTTCGCAATTTTTTTACAAAATTTAAAGAGAAATCATAATTTTTTATCACTCTTCAAGAGTTTCATGATATTTTTGTGAAATTTTAAGAGAAATCGCAAAAAATTGCGATTCTCTAAGGTTTCGCAATTTTTTGCAAAATTCAAAGAGAAACTGCAAAAAATTGCGATTCTCTAAGAGTTTTGCTAAATTTTTGCGATCCTTTTAAAGAATTCACAAATTTTACGATCTTTCAAGAGTTTCGTATATAATTGAACTGAACTTTTAGATTAATTTGAAATTATCAGTTCAGTTCAGATTTTTTCAGTTCTGATTAGAATTATAATCTGAAAAAAAACTGAAAATTTTTGGATCGATTTTTATGCAATCTGAAACTGATCCAAACTGAACTAATCCAAAAAATCTTCAAATTAATCTGAACTATTCAGAACTTTAGTTTAATTCCCTTAATATAATTGTATAATATAGAGTGCTAACTGAGGCAGTACTCCATTGTTATAGATATTAAATAAACTGTTAATTTACTGACACTCTTCTAAATCTAATTATCAAATTAAACCTTCTGCTTACTACTTATAAATATTGCTTCACTTATTACTCATAAGCCTCTTAAAGAACTGACTGTAACATTATCTACTAATCTTAAAATATCACTATCAATAGAAATTCCTAATTTTCTATTATGATAAATAATATTTGATAAATTATGATATGTTAAAAGATAACATTTCTTCTTAACTAAATTACTAAATAAATCAAAATAAATTAAAAAATAGATATGCAAAGAAATATAAGAAATATCATCTAAATTTGTAATAGATTCACTAATATAATAATAATTTGAATTACAGTCAACTTTTGTTATAACAAACTCTATGTCCTAAACCTCAACTTCATTATAAGGTTATAGTAAAGATTTTAAGAGATTTGATTGGCTAATTCGTTATAATAAGAGTATTTTTATTATATTTATTCAAAAAATTCGTTATATTAAGAGTTCGCTATATTAAGAGTTAACTATATATACTTGAAAATATATTGCTATTACTTGTCCAATATATATATTTTTCCCATATCATATGAAAATATAATCATTATCAACCAATAAAAAATCTTTACTTATATTTGCTGTTAAATTATTCAGAACTAATAAGTTTTAAAAAAATTAATAAATTATATTTTCCTATTTAAATATAAAGAATTATAAATAAATATACTTTCAACTAGCACTTCAAATCCTTTAATTTTTTTTACTTTTGGATTGTTTTTTCTAGTATTTTCAATTTCAGTAAAATGTAAGTTTGCAAGAATAATAGTTGTATTTTTTTCTATTTTTTTTCATAATTTCTCTTATTAAGTGATAAATTATTGTTATAGGCTATCATTTTTTATAAAATATGTAATAAAATGACTAGCCTTATTTGGTTAAATAATATTTTAAACTTCTGAATAATTTGGATATGTTCTAAAATTTTGAATTTCCATTTAAGAGGTTTAGAAGTATATGTATCATGCAAAACCTATTGATCTATTAATATATCAATGCAGTTTATTAAACTATATTAAAAATTAAAATTCACTATTAAATTTTAATAATAATTAATATAATATTCATTTATATAATAATTATAAAATAAAAGCTAAATAAAAAGTATTTACCATTATTATCACAATTAATAACTAATAGATTATTATTAGATTGATTAATTAAATTCAGTTAACTATAACTTTCATTAAAAAAATTTACAAAACTTGTTCTTTTTGATTATTATTTTGAAATAAAATTTTTACATGATTTAAAGTATGTTGAATTGCTATAGAAATATCAGTATTATTATTTCTTAATACATCTGATTCATTATTATTATTAAATTTTTTTGATATCGAAACCTCATCATCATCTGATTCAATTATAATATTAGGCTTATTGATTTTAATTAATAATTTAATAAGTTATATTATATTGACATACTTTTTTAATTTACAAGCTAAATGGTAAGATAATTTAATAGTTTTTAATATATTATTATCAGATAGCCATAATTATAATTTTTCTAATAAATTTATATTCAAACAATCAGAATTATAATCAAAATAATAATTAAAAATTATTAATTTTAAAAAATAATAAATAATAATTATAAATATTTTTGTTAAATATAATATTACCTTGCCTTATAGACTTTTTCTTTTCAAATACTAACTGTTTACTTCTTAAAGCTTTTGAGTATTGCATAATTTTAAGAAGCATTTAGATGATTTTAGTAAAAAAATCAAAATCTGAGTTTATTTGTTAAGCTATTTCAAAAAAGTGTTCACAGGATTCTGTATCATAAAACTAAGAAAGTAAAGATATATGTGAATAATATTTATGATAAATTTTTACTAATAATACTATTGACTCTTCTAAAGATAATAAAATAATAAAAGTTTGATCTACAAGAAAATTTTGATGAATATCAATAAAATCAGGATACTTTTTGACTAATATATTAATATAAAATTACTATAAATGCAAAAAAGTATCCAGTCTTTATCATATGAATTCATTCAATTAGAGTAATAATTCTATTAAGAAAATTATCAATAATTTTACTTATTAAAATAAATATAACAATATTAATAAATTATAAATATTTAATTTATTAAATTTTAAATTAAATTATTAATAATTACCATTATAAAAAGATAAATAAAAAGTCCTTTCATGCTTAGCTATATTTCTTTATTATAATTTAAGTATTACTTTAAATTTGATAAACAAAAAGCTCTATATGCTGCAGCATCATCTTGACAATTCAGTTTTATGATATCATTTTTAAATATAACTGAATAATAACAATTGATAAGTTGAAAAAAATTAGAGTATTGAACTAATATTATGCTAAATATTAGAAAATAAATACTAAATATTACAACATTTCTTGCTATTTTCTTAACATATTTAAGATCTTGAACATGTATTACTGAACTAATTTTTTCAAAAATTAGACATAAAAAATGAATATTCAAATTATTTTTATGTATTAAAAGTCATTTTGCAGTAGTGATGTATATTTTTGATGTTACAGAGATTTGTTGTTCTAGCTATATGTCTCAACCTGTCCTACACTATGTTCTAAATATCTTATCTGTTTTATCTATATCCCATCAGTATCCTATCAGTCCTCTATTAATGTCTCATAATAATACTGTTCTGCAGTATTTGTATTAAGTATTTGTTATTGAGATTGAAATTCAATTATAGCATCATCTAATCTAAATGATAAAAGATATAGTTCAAGTTGTAGTACAATTTCTTTAAAAGTTTAAAGTATAATTTAGTAATATCATCTGCTTTATCAGATCTTTAATTTAGAATTAGAGCAATTATTATTAGTAGAAATTTTGGTAAAGGAATCTTTATAATAATTTATAAATAATTATTTATTATTAAATACTCAGTAAATATTTTATAATTAATTAGAATTATATATCAATAAAATTTATTAAAAAATTATTTATTTATAAAATATAAGCTTAAATATCTTTTACAAGAATTTTTTTCTTTAATTTTATTAATAATATTAAGAATATTACTGTAAATATCAATTTTATTATCATCATTACTAAATGTTAAACCAATAATATATTTAATATATTCAAGATTTAGAAAATATCCTAAGCATAATTTAAGTTTTGTATTATCTGTCATCATTATCACTAGACCATTATAATTAATTATTTTAATTAATCATTTAAATTGAACTATATTCTCATAGCATAAATTAGGATTCGTTAAATAATTCTTATTATTATGTCTTAATTTTCTAAATATCAATTAATTATTAATACTTTAAATCAAATTAATTATATATAGAATTTTTATTCAACTTACCTAATTAATTGCAAACTATATCCTTCTAAATTTTAACTAAATAAGTTTAATATACGACTGCTAAAGCTTCCTAATATAATAAAAAATTAGTAAATTCTTTTGAATATTTCATATGCTTTCCTTTATTTGAAAGTTTTCTTTCTAGTGTATCATTTATCACTTCACATAATCCCTTAAATACTAATACATTAGTAAAAGTACCTTTAATTATTTTATCTACTAATACTATCTAAGGTTATCAATTTTTATCTTTATTATTGTCATTAAGAACATTCCATATATTAAGTAAATCAATATTTTGAAAGTAATTTTTTAAGTTATTATCTCTCTAATAATATTTTAGTATAATTTTACATTTTTTAATAATGATAATTGTTTGATAATTTTATTTTTAAAATTCTTATTAGATCTTAAAATATGATATTTAGCATATACATTTATATCATATTATGTAGTTCCTGTACATATTTTAACACGTATTGTATTTGTTAAAATTAGATAATTAAATTTATTAGTAAAAGATTATTTTTTAAAAATATTAGAAATTAAAAATTAACTTACAAAAATGATCAATTTTTCAAACTGACTTTGCAAAAAGAAATCTATTTAATTTTTTTTTCTGTTGAAGATTTAGTTTTTTTTGGCTAAACTTATATGAAAATAATTTTGAAATAAATATTATATTATGATTTTAACTTTATGTGAAACTCTAAATTAAATTAGTATCTGTTTGATATAATTAGAGATTTGTGCAGATTGTAAATTAACACAAATTTGCTATTTTTTTAGAAACATTAATAGTATTAATATTATCAGTATCATTAGTGTAAAAGTTATCTGTATCTTTATTATCATTTTCTTTATCACTTTCTTTATCAACTTATAAAAAATCATCTTTATTCATATTATCATATACATTTGAATCCCATTCTTCATCTGAACTTTTGATATTTTTCTCTGTAACTGACTTGAAAAAACTATAAATTGATCTTTGTCTTTTACTTGCTTTGCATCCTGAATATATCATATGTCTATTTAAATAATCTTCTTTATATTTATGATTTAATTTGATTATTTTTCACATATACACATTACAATTTTTGCATAAATAATGTGGATAATATATTGATTTTAAATAATTGCTCTTTAATATACAAAGAGTAGACAAAAGTTTTTGAATACCTTTATAAATATGATTTAATAAATTTTCATCATATAATTATAATATTATATTGCTATCATATGATTATCTATTATTTTACATAATCAAAATAAAAAAATTCATTTTGTTTTCGTTTATCAGTAAGTTATAAAAAAAAGGTACATTACATATTTATCATTTGCAGATCATATACATTACAATTTTATTATTTTAAATGTAATATTTAGCATTAATAAATATTATTTATAAAATTATCATCATAATATAACATTTAATAATAAAAATTTGTTATACATCAAAGTAATTTGCAAGTAATATTAATTATTAATTTGAACTGAATACTTAGATAGTAAATTTTTATTATAATAAAAAATGATTATATATTAAAACATAAAATTATTCACAAAAAAATTCATTATTTTTTATAAATCGTAGTATTATATGTACTGATTCTATAACTGATTCTACAGAAATATATTCATATTGAGAAGTTTGAATTAATCATAGACATTCATACTTATCTAGTTCACAGACATCTTTATAATCATACCATTATACAAGTGTTAAATCAAGCATATCATTAGATAATAAATATTAACTGAATATAGCATTAATACCTTTTTAAATATGATAAAATAATAGTAATTAAAATATTAGAATATATAATCATCATAATTAAATAATTATTAACTTACCTTTTTAAAACATATGCTATCACTAGTAATGTAATTTTTAATTTCATCATTATGCATGTTAATTGAAATATTATCAAAAACTGCTTGCTAATAGTGTTACAACTGAATATTACTGCAAAATTATACTATTTAATAATTATAGTCTTATTATTTATGTTATTATTCATGATAATATTATTTGTAAATTCTTCTAAGATGTTAAAATATCTATTTAATGCTGTTAAAAATTGATCAAAGTCTTCTAATGCTTAAGGTACTAAAACATTATTAACTTTGTATATTGTAATAAATTCATCAAATAAAAATAGTTTGAAAATGGCAATTTTACTATTCATTATTGATTTAGAATATTATTTATTTATAGGTATTGTTGATTTACTAAAATATTGAAGAAAATGTTTGATTATACACTGCTATTATACCTAAATACAACATCAATTAGTAATATACATAATACTAAAATTAACCAATAATTATTTAATGCATTCCTACTTACTGTATGTAATATTTAGAATATTATATCCCATTTATTATTTATTCTATAGGAATTTTTTACCCATTCTTTATGCAACGTTTTATAAATTTTAATGGTAAAGTTATTCACTATACTATATTCAGTAATTGATATAATAATGTAATAGATTCAATTATGAAATTTGAGTAATTGCAAATGAGATAGGGAATATGAAGAAAATAACTTTTTAAACTCTATTTATTTAATAGTAAGTGACTATAATAAATTAAAAATATTATTTTTTCAAATACAAATATAAATACATATTAATAATAACATTAATATATACTTACTTTAAAAGTTTTATATTAATTCTGTAAATTTATCCTTATGAGAAAACATATATTTTATTCCAATCAATATATAGTTGAACCAATTATTTATCCATATTTTTAGCTTATTTCTTAGTATAATCAGCTTTGTATAATATAGTTATAATACCATTAATAATAAATACGAGTTGCTACATTATTGCATAAAATTCATCTACTATAAATCGTTTAATCTTACCTAACCTATGTTTAAATAACTTAAGTCCTGAAAAACGTGATATTTTTGCCAATTGATTATCAAATTCTATTATTTCATTCAAATCACACTATTCTGTTAGCAATTCTCGTGTATATTCAACTTGATACTTATATAGGCTAAAATCTAAATGGTGCATTCAGTCTGACAAACAAGCCTAATATACATTTAGTTGTCTATCAAATGGATAAAGTAAATTAAAATATATATTATATTTATAACATTTAATAAAATACTTATGATAATTTTTAGAATGGATTTTTAATCTTATGTAATAAATAATCTTTTGTCAATCCATCTGTTAACATATTTTTCATCATGTTGAATATGCGTAATCGAATTGTTAAATAAACAATTAATAGATTATTTAATTCATTTTTTGATATCATATACATATAACACAGCATCTTACAGTTGGATGAGTTATATATTAATGTTATAGCGTGATGTTTAGATAAATCACTAAATAACATGAATAAAAATGGGTAATATTATAATATATCATTATCAGTTCATAAATCAAGACTACCCGATATAATTGATATGATAGGTTCTATAACAAGAGTGTTCATTAAACATTAAAAAAGTTGATGTTTGATCATTGTATATTGCTTCTGATAGTTATTAATTTTAGGTAAATATGCTAACAACTTTAGTATCTGGTTTATTATGACGCTAGCTTAAGATGTTATCCAATATTAGAAACACAGGATGTTTCATTTTTTTCCAAATATGTCACAAGTAGTTGCATCTGAATAAATAATTATAGAAAGTATCTTTATACTTTCATTAACTAATTGTTAGACACGATCTCACTACTCACTGTTATATAGTTCAGAGTAATAACATTTTTGTTCACCTTTATCATTTGTTATATATTCAGAATTATAATCAAAAAAGCAATATTTAAAAATTTCTTTATTACTTAATAATTCTATAATAGCATTAAAAATTGTGTGATAATGAAGTATGTATTGAATTTGGTTGTATTCCATTATAATTGTTTTTTCATAAAGAATATGGAAAATTTGTATAAAATCAAGAAATACTTATGCTTCTTTCACGTTTGATGGTAAAGTCGCAGTTTGATCTATATGAAAGTTATTAAATAAGTGAATAATATCATTCACTATAGAATCAGAAAGTTTATATTTTATAACTAACTGTACGAATATCTCATATGCAGGATTTGAAAATGGTGATATTAGATTAGACGTTTCTTGTAATTTCTATATTGATCTAACATTAATAATAATATTGAATTTCATAGTAATTGCTATTAGTTTTATTTGTATTATAAATTTTATTTTCATCATTACTCTTACTACTACTAGACGAGTTTTCATCTAACAAGTTTGCATGTGAAATTTCACTTAAATTTTCACTTGAATTTTTACTAAAATTTTCATTTAAAACTTCATCTGAATTGCCACTTGAAATTTTATTCAAATTCTCATATGGGTTTTATTTTCACTAGGATCATTATCATAATTTTTGTATATATCATTTTCATACTGTAATATAAAAAAAGCTTATCATATGTTTATTGATTATCTTTTAAATGTTAAACTTTATTGCTACAAAATTTAGCTCTTTTACCTAATAATAACTATCTTCTAACATTAAATCTTGCTTATTTCTTATAAAAGATCTGTTAGTTTCTTGTAAAGGATCACTAATGCAGGTATTTTCTTTATTAAAAAGATCTGTTTCATTCAAATACATCTAGTCGTAATATGATCGAAGGTGATTTTGAAAGGAGCTACATTTACTAAATATTTTTAAATAGTATTCACATCGAAATTCTTATATAATTTTAGTTTGAAACATTTTTTTAATTATAATTCTGATTTAATATAAAATTTAATTATTTATTTTCTAAGAGAGGAGAGGAGAGTACATACAATTTATTCAATAATATAATTGTTCTAATTATTACATTTTTATTTATAGAATTTTTGGCGATGAATTTATTCATATGTAAGCTAATTATTGAATTTTCGAATTGAAATTTTACTATTAAAGATTAAGGCAGTTGATTATGTATTACACTACCTTCATTTCTTATTATTTTTCTTAACAAATTTTTTTCTCAACCAATTCTTTGAAAAAAAATATCATCCAAATCAATTAAATTAAATAATCTTCTTTCTGCATTCACTCTTAGTAGAAATTACGTCCTTGTTTTGCTATTAAAGTAAGAAGATATTTTTATCTGTAATTATACTTTATATTAATATCAATAATGATGATTATTATTATTAGAAAAAATCTTCAAATTTTTCAAAAGAGACTAACTCTGTTATGTCAAAAGAATCTGTTAGTAACATTCAGAATGATGTCTATGTTGAAATTAGTGATTTAGATGATTCAAATAAATAACACTTTGAGACTCTGATAGAATATATTGAGATCCTACCTGCTAAAATTCATGATTCAACTTCTAGTAAATCAAAAATTCCATTTTAATCCCCTCTTATGATTTAGATTTGAATGATTTGAATATGGTATTAGGTATTACTAGCAGTTTATTATCAAAAGTAATATTAAAAAAAACAATATAAAAAACTATAGCTGATATATATATTCAACTAACTCATTATATGTTATTTTAGAATTATACTTCAACAATTGAGCATCACAAACATAAAGTACAAATATTCAAAATAAAACTGTGAAGGGTAAGAAAATAATAGGTATCATTAATGTTACTTATTATTATTAAATTTAATTATTTATATTACAGCATCTTGTATTAATGATAAAAATGTTGAAATATTAAGCAAGGTCTTGTATTATTCTAAAAAGATATATGAAGAAATACTTGTAGCCAAAGAATCATCATTTCAAACAAAAAATATGATTAACGAGTTTATCAAAACACAATTATTACATAATGAAAGTAATGAAAATTTTAATGGAGAGTCAAAAGGATATGCTAAAAAAAGTATTTTTGATATACAGTAAGTGTTATGACTTTTAAAAAATTTATTTCTAATGAACATTTCTATTTTAATTATAATTTAGAAAACTGTAACCAACACGTATTCAGAGTTTTTTATTTTGAAAAAGGATCCAAATGATGAAATCTTATGCAATTTATTCATAATAATTAGAAATGATATATTCTGAGAAAGTTTCAAAGATTAAAAATAATACAACTGGTAGGTGAAAAAAATTTTAAAATAAGGCGATCCAATCTCTTATAAGTCAATTTATTCATAATAAATATTTGATATTCTATTAATAATAACCAATATTCATACTTTTTAGGTACATAATAAAATTCATGTCAAATGTGCCAATTATGTTAGAAATGTAAAAAGTGCAATTTTAATACATTTGGTAAAATTTTTCTTAGGGAAATTCTCGAATAAAAGGCATCTTCAGAGAAAGTTACTAATTGAAAAAATTCAGCTAATGTTTTGTAAGCTAAGAAAAATTTATGAAATCAGGTTAAGGATAATAATAAGAAAGATAATACTTATATTAAACAAATTATAAATCAAGTGTTCAAAAAGGAAAAATTTACTACAAACAACTGCTTACATTCAACTCTTATTATAACGAACTCTATGTCTTAGACTTTAACTTCACTATAAGGCTATAATGAAGATTTTAAGAGATTTAATTGGCCAATTCGCTATAACAAGAGTATTTTTATTATATTTGTTCAAAAAATTCATTATATCAAGAGTTTACTATATCAAGAGTTGACTGTATAATAAATAATATATAGATAAATTTATAATTAATAATATAAAAGAGAAAATAAATGTAATTAAAAAAAATTTTCAAATAGTTTAGTTTTTTAATGTAATTTTTATATACTATAATTTTGAGAAAACTAAATTATAAATATAATTTCAATATCAATTAATATAAGAAAAATTTTAATAATCTTTGATAAATAATGAAATAAAAAAATAGGCAAATATAAAACTTAAAAATATAATTAATAAGTAATATTAAATAAGTATTAAATAAAAGAAAATCTTATTAAATAATAATGAAAGTTATAATATATATGACAAAAATAATATGAATATAAATAACTTAATTAAAGTATTTTATTACAAGTTAAAAAATATATACTGTATATAAGATAAAAAATGACTCTAAAATTAGTTATAACTAATAATAAATAAGTATTATAAGGTTGCAACAATTTGTAACATTAAATTACAAATAGTTATAATGAATAATAAATAAGTATCATAAAAATATAACTAGTTGTAATAACATCTATTATATTAGTTCCTTATATAAAATTACCTTTATATATAATTTATATAGTTTTAATAATAATTTTTGCATATTTTATATTATATAATATATGTATATTAAAAATTAATATACATTGAAGCCGTAATCTGTGACTATGCTAAAAATAAGTCATATGATCTAAATGATCAATATAGTTGATGAAGTTGACAAAGTTGCTAAAATTATTAATATTGATCAAATAGACAAATTAGATAAATGAATTAAAGTTATTATCCTTATTAATTATATCTTATTTATTATATATATTATATTTATTATAGTTATATTATTTATTCATTTTATTATATTTATTATAGTTGATTTTATGTTATTTCATTTTATATAAATATTTTGTATTTTCTCTTGAGTTAAAAAGTAACTCAAGTTAAGGTTTTAGGATAAATCAAGAGTTCAATAAAGGAATTGTTAAATTCATTTACTATTGTCTTTTGCTATGTCTTTATATAGGCGTAATTGTAATATTGTCTTATATTTAATTCAACAGATTGAATTAAAAGTTTATTGTTTAAGTTTACAGATACCAAGCCAATAAAAGTGATGATTCCTATTAGGACTTTTAGCTTTTAGTGGATGAATTTTAATTTCTATCTTATATTACAATAAAATTATATTCAATAATACTTTGAAAATAGAAGTTACCTATTAACTGACTACACTTGTATAATTTGTTATCTACCTTTAGAAGAAGTATCTTTACTGTTTAAACATTTTTAGAATTGGATTAGTGCTGAATTTGGTGTTCTTGTATATACTAAAAAAATAGTAACTTTGTTTGATCAGTATCAATAACATTTTAGTGAATTATAGCTCATTAAATCTCTTAAAAGAGAAGCCAAATTATTGTTATATAGCTTAACCTTTGTTAACCCTTTCAATTTTGGATTTGATTTTGACTTCATTGCTATTCGTATATTAAAAGAATCTTATTATTCAGTTAACTTTGAATGTCTTATAGCAACCAAATTACAACCTTTAGTATCTTTCTCATTAGAATTCTCAAGAAGAAACATAATAGATGCAGATCAATTTAATGCCTTTATTACTCAACTCACAAATTCTATTAATCAACTCACTCAAGAGGTCCAAAACAGACTAGTACAATGACCACCTGCAAGGAAAACTAATTTAGTCTCAGTAAAATGCTTCTTAGGAAAAAGTGAAAGCTGCGAAGGCTAACAACTGGATAAATGAAAGAATAGTTGAAATCGTTAGAAGATTCCTCAATCATGTAGCTGCTGATTGGTATGAGAATACTATATTTACTCAAGGTTGAAAAGTTGCAGAGGATAAAGATAATGCTAAGACTTTGTACTTAAATTTGTAAACCATTTTTTTATGATTGAGTAACAAAATAAATGGCATTATGAACTCAATGATATTTTTTAAGAAAGGGATGAAAAAGTAGAATTATACTCTAATAGATTTAAGAGATTAAGGAAAAAGGTAAATCCTGATAGTAATTTACTAGAACCTTATATTATTAGATTATTCTTAAAGGGATTAAAAAAAGGATTTAGTGCGATATGTTACTGCTAATAAATCTGTGAATATTAATGAAGTAATTCAAGAGGCTATTGATTATAAAGCTAGAGTTTATTTTAAAAGACAAGCTAAAAGACAGGAATTTCAAGTAGATTGAAAAGTTAGAGCTTTTACTGATGACGCTCTTAAAGTCCTAATGAAACAAATGAAAAAGCTAACTCTTAATTACGCTAATATTATTTTAGCTTTGAATGTTCAAACCCAAACGAGATTTAAAACCACAGGTTAAAAACCAGATAAATCCCAAATTACTTGTTTTAATTGTCAAAAAAAAAGTCACTACTCTAGAGAATGTGACTTTCCTCAAAAAAAGAGAAAGAATGCAAATATGATCGAAGTTTATTCTAATCTTAATTCAGAAGATGAGAAAAAAGATTATGAAAAGATCTATGCTTCTTCAAGAGTAAGGATCACTCCATATACTACTAATAGAAGAGAAGCAAAAGAAAGAAGCAAAAAGGCTTCTGAATCTCAATAAGAAATGAGATTAAGAAATAAGAATATAAGTAAACTAATCCCTCCTATCACTTTGATGTATATTGAATAAGAGATTTTAACTCCAAAGGTTAAAAAACCTTGAAGAAAAATACCACGCATTCCCTTTGCTGTTGACCAATTAGCTTCTTATAATGTCACTGAAGATATTCTTAACTTACCTTCATCTGCGAAACTTAGACAATAATTAAAATATTCAGATCAAATGAGAAATTTAACTAATGTGTTAAAATGAGCTATTATTAAAGAAACTAATAATGTTAACCTTGATAATGAGTACGTGAGTGACAATAAAGATATGTTTACAACTGCTATTAGATGTACTATTCAAATTAATCATAGCAATATATAAGCTATTCTTAACTCAGATGCAACTATTAATATTATTACGAGTAGTTTAGTAAAATGACTTTATTTAAAAATTAATAAATCTTCTAAGATTATTATCAACATAGTAAATGAAAAAAGAGCAAGAGCTCTGGGAAAGATTAATACTGTTAAAATGACAATTGGATCTATTCAAATATCAATAACTTTACAAGTTATTGAATTACCTGATGAAAATTTATTATTAAGAACAGATTAGTTTAAGAGAACTAAAGCCATTCTTAATTTTAATAAAAGTAAAGTAAAGTTCAAATATCTTACAAAATCTGCTTCAGTTCTAATTACTTTCTATGATAGTTCTTCTGTTGAATTAGATGAAGAATCTGATACCTCTATAGATGAATTAATTGATGTGATTGAAGATTTAATATATGACCAATATGAAGAAGTAGATCTTGATAAAAGGGATATTTTCTATTTTCATAGTAAAGAAAATACCTTTAACAAAGAAAATCTGTTTAATTTTGATGAAAAAGAACTATTTGCTAACCTTTGGAATAATAACCCAGCAGTGTTTTTAACTCAATTTGAACAATCAAACCCCCAAAATAATGAATAGAGTATTCAAAAATATTTGCATGTTGGATCCTTGAATGTTAATCAATAAGAATCCTTTGAGTAATTTATCAAAGAAAATAAAGATATTTATGCTCTAAGTCAAACAAAAATTAGTCATACAATAGGATCCCAAACAATATATGTATATGTTAGATTTAAGATTACTTATTAAACATAGAAAATTTTTGATTAAGTCACCTAAAATTTTGCGTAGCAGATAACAAAATTTTAATATAGTTAAATATGTATTTGTATAGTAGAGATAAAAATTATCAAACTCAGTAATTAGTTTGTGTAGCAGAAACATATTTTTGAAAATATATGTGATGTCAAATATAATCCAAAAAAAGATACTAAATATATATAAAAATTAAAATTTACAAAAATAAAAATAATTACATTTAGTAAGAGATTAAGTATTTAA
>CAJVPQ010001449.1:0-18071 GCA_910591825.1 Funneliformis caledonium
GCACAATCTGAGCCTATCAAATGGCCTCAATCGAAAACAGCACGTTATTGTCTAAATACTATACAATAAGTATATAACATCCAGTGACATCACTACCAGGATGGGATACACTCACACACTTGGACATAACTTTTGGTATGATTATAATGTCATAATGGTGAACATTTGTGTCAGTTAGAGAGTTTACTTCAAAAAATGTTGGCTTTGACTTTATAGCATGACCTAGACAACCTAAACCAGGACGTTCAACAAAGCTTGCTGCTTTTACCGAACTGCCAAACAAATTAAAAAGGTGGATTGATTGGGATAGGAGAAAACTTTTGAATTTTTCCACCAAAAATTAGTTAATTATCTCTTTAAAACAGGACATAAGCTAATCCCAAAAAAAAACTAGCAGCATTACTTTCCAAATGATTTTGTTTTCTTAATAATTCTTTTTCTTCATTTATATATATTGTTCAGTTCTTTCGTTTATATATTTATATATTTATAAACAATTTGTAATGTAAGTAGAAGGTATTAATGAATAAGAATGAAAAATATTTATTTAATAATATCAAATAATCAGTGTTTCCTCAACGTCGACGCTCTACACTTTCGCTTGATCAATATTTTAAACTCTATAAATGCCAAATACTAAATTCTAATTAATTAAAACTACGAAAATACGAAATAATCACATAAACATTGAATAATAAACTACTAATAAAAATCGGAAATTAAAATAAAATAATAAACGATGTTACAAAGGCGAAATTATAAAATTAAAAGGGCGAAAATCGCGAAGGTGTAAAAAGGAGGATTGCGAAGGGAATGTTTTCAAAGAAATATATTAAAGGCGAGCATGGGATTTTGAGCTGTTTTAGGATTTCCAGCTCGATATATATAAAAAATTTAATTAAGCCAGCCTGGCATTTTGACCATTTGTCATACTGGCACCTTGATGGCACCGTGACAGCCTGGCAAATGATCGTCAAAGGGACTAACTATAATTATCAAAACAAGATTTCGGCCGGAATTACATTCAATCGTAACATAATCTCCCCTAACAATAAGGAAGATTTTCACAGGACTGTCAAACATTTTGACGATTGTTCAAAAAAAAGAAATCATACATTCTCGCTATATTCTGGTTATTTTTTATCTATTTTTTTTCGAACCTTTACAAGCTGTCCTGATAAGGTGAAGACGACAATATATTAAAAGCACCTTGCTCCGAATAATTAAGTTTTACGATATATTAAATGTTTCTGATTTTATTTAATGTATTTAGTATTCTATAAATGGTAAATTAGTTCTATTGATAATTCTATCAACTCGAATAAAATGATTTATATAAAATTCTAAATAATCAAATAAAGATCAAATGAAAATAAAAATATAGAGGAATAGTGTTGTATTCAGTTCTTTCGTTTATGGATTTATAACAGTTTATATTTGTAAGCAGACGATTTAATTTAAAAAAAATTAAGTAATTGAGACGATAAATTTATTTAATAATCAGTGTTGCCTCAACATCGGCTCCGCAATGTCAATATATTAAACTAAATAAATGCTAATTACTAACTACGCAAATACAACAATATAAAATAAAATAAGAAATCGGGGTTTAAAAATAAATGAATTTATAATGTTAAAAGCGATAATATGCAAAGGAAGAAAGTGAGGGTTTAAGATGTATGTATGCAATGTAAGAAGGCGGACCGTGGTATGTTGAGTTGTTTAAAAATTTCCAACTCATATATATTTTATAAAAAAAAAAAATAATAATCAGTAGACTATTCAAAAATGATCTACAAGGAATAGCTACAATTATCGAAAACAATTTACAAGCGAGAATCGTGATATTTCGGGCGGAATATATTAGATGTAACAATAACATTATTCGCTGTCAATTAAAGCAGTTGCGCATCCTAGAATATCTTTAAATTCATCTACAACACTAACTACAATGGAATATTCATCAGGTAGTTGGGATGGTGCCAACAAATTTCCTATAATTGTAGTAAATTGAGTTCCACCTTTAATTGGACACCCTGTTCCGCCACAAATCGAATTAATACTTGGTTCGCCTATGAAATTGTTAGTTTCAGAATCAACAAATTGAGCAATAAGTTGGGTTGATTCAAAGATAGGTTCAACTAACATTCCGGTAACAACAAGAAGATTGGTTTGTCCGGGGACGATAGCATTAGAAGCAACTTCTACGGAGATTATGGGTGGTGGATTTTTCCCTTTAAGAGGGGTGCATGAACCAAATGAAAAAGACCTTTTTTGAAGTCGATGTGGAATTGCATTGACCATGGAAAGCGTAGCTAATAAAATGAATACAAGAATAAAATTCAAATTTTGTTTCATGATTATTATTTCTTTGACAATATTTTTTTATATTAATTGAGAGTTTTTTTTGTGAATGTAGTTATTAATTTCTCGAATTCAGAGTTTATTGAAAGCTGAGGCTTTTTATAAGGAGAAAAAAGGTCCTAACTCCAAATATTCAATTTTTAATATTACATAAATTTGATTCTAAAAATTATAGATATACAAACTTGCATTACCATATGTGGTGACAATCACCCTTTTTCAAAGTTTTCAAAATGATTTTCGTCACAATTAATTTAGATAATAGACTTTCCCTTTCATTCGTATTTCGAAATTGCCTGAAGTGTGGTACAGTCGATCCCCTATATAGTCACACCCGAAAAAAAATGATGTGATTATAAAAATACTATATGATGTGACTAAAGAAAGGGTTTTTTTTTAATAGTTTATTAGTAACTTGGGCCAATGTAAGTGTTTAAGTGTGCTTATGAAGGAGAATGTGACTATGACTATATATGGTTGACTATAGAGAGGGTCGACAGTATTTATTGTTTTTAATATTTTTTATTTTAATTTGGATCGCAGCGATCGAATATCATCACCTTACGGGGATAAGAAATTGATTTTGAGTATCAAACAAAATGCTACGCCACAGGAAACATTTCTAAATTGTTCTAAATTAAATATTAATTAAAAAGTCGATTATTAAAATTATCCTAAGGGACATTGTTACACTAATTTTATTAGAAATTTAATTTTGAAATTTAAATACCGAATCAATTCGATATCCGAAATCATTTCGATATTCAAATATTAATAATATATTTTCGAATATTTGAATTTTATTCATTTACAAACGAATATTCGAATATACTGTTTTCAAACGGAAACCCTAATCATTTCTAAATTGTAATTGTAGATTTTTTGACTGATGTTACACAGAAAGAAATTTTGACGGCCTAATTGCTTGCATTTTTAATAATACTATAAAAATTTAAACAAATAAAATTCATATATGAATCAAAGATCTCATTTGGTTGAAGGGTCCCGCTCCCATATTTCCGCCCTTTTGATTGTTTTATATTTTCTGTTGAACAAATAAGAAATTAGCAATGTAGTGAAAACGATGATAGTGGATCTTTGAATTATATCTCAGGCCTCACTCCCTAATTACCAAATAAAATTTTCAGATCGGTCAATATATTATTGTTTGAAGAAATAACATTCTCGTTATGTTTGGATCAATGTTCAGTATAAATTTTTTTTTTTTTTTTTGAATTATTTCGCCATAAATGCAGTAAATGCAAATGATTTTAGTTCAGCAACGGCAGTGCCGGACATCTATATATTTTATTCACTTTTTTTTCAACTTGGAAGTTTGCTAATTTGTTATTTATAAATTAAAGCTTACTAAGAAACATCAAGTGTTACTATAAATGAATTTTAATATTTTAGTATGGTAGATAAATTCCATAAATAACAAATTAACGGTTCAACACTAATGTTATAACACATAAACTTAAAATAAAGATAAAAACAAAGTACGGGAAGTGAGTACCTTTAGGTGAAGCATCATCAAGCAATTGCACAACCTAGAACTGAATCAGATGTTTTCTACAATACCAACTACAATGGCGTATGGAATATTCGCTTTTGAAGTAAATGTAATCGACCCAGTATATATTGTTAAAAGCTTTATCTGTATCTACACAATAAAAGTATTTTGAACGACAGGATCGAAATAAAAATTACAGCGATTAGGGTTGGTGGTGTAGTGAACCTTTTAGAATGGGGGACATGTACCGAAAGAAGTAGTTCTTGATTGAAGTTTATGTAAAATTACATTGACCATGGAAAGCGTAACGAATAAATAATAAAAATTCAGCTCATGATTTTTATCTCTTTGCAAAAGGAATATAATTGAGAAATTTCTTTGTGAATACAATTATTAAGTTCTTGGATTCAGAGTAAATTGAAATCTGAGCCTTTTTTATAATCAGTTTCTAAATCACTATTTAACACTTCAAACAATTGATTCTAAAATTATTGATATTCATATTTTCAAAAATGATTTCGATATTATGTTTTAACATTACTTTCGAATATTATATTTAAACTCCAACGAAATCTTGATTAGAAATTATACTTATTGTGATTCATAATAATGTGGCACAGGATGTAAACTGTAATGAAGTAATAAAAAGAGAATTTTTTACACATCTAACTGAAAGTAAAGTAGTTATGATAATATTTTTTGTAAAAAAAAAAATATTAACTTTGAGCGTTAAATTAGTTCTCAATCATCCGTATTATGCATGCACATGATATATATCACGTGATTATCTTGTTTACTGTCCCCATCCCTATGCTTTTTATGCTATTATAAGCTTATGCAGTCAAAATAATTTAAATTCTTAATTTTTTTTGGAAAAAAGAATTTTTTAAAGTTTTTTCCGAAAATAGTATCCTAACCTAACATAGATTGAGAATTCGTCGATCAGGTGATTGATCCAAAAAAAAAAAGTCTAGCGTCTTTTAGGTTCGGATCGTATTATGCAGGGAGGTATCAGGTGAGTTTTTTAGTTTCGGGTTCGATCGTTTCAAAGCACAACGATCTAACAATTTCGATGGTTGGTTTTTTTAAATTCTTGCCCCAAATTCCTCTTCAGATCAGATAGTTTGCGCAGACATCAGATGAGTCAGTTTTTTTTTTTTGGTATTTCTTTTTAGTCTCGGGTTATATCATTTCAAACGATCTTTCATTTAATTATTTTTTATCTTTTTAGGCGATTTCTTCTGTGATACGCCGTTGGAGAGAGTCGACTCTAGAATTTTCAAAATGAGATTCTGAAATGATCAAAGTGATATTAAATTAAGTATTTTAATATTTTTGTTTAAATAACAATTTTTTAATAATATAATTATGGACGTTAATTTCAAGTGGCTCGATCGACGATTAAGTCAACTATCAAATGTTATCAAAAATAAACATTGAACAGAAGTCGAACAATTGCAACTTTATTAAATAAATTTGTTTATTAAGCAAATCCTTTCGATAAATAATTCACTAACAATCAAATTCAACAATAATATAACAATGATATATAAAATTATATAAAATCTCATAAAATTATTAAAAAGAAGAAATCTGTATGGCCAAAGTGCAGCCTAGAATAGTTTTAATTTGATATAAACTATAGGGTCTTACGGATTAGTTAGTTTGTATTGCAGAACATCATAAATTCGATAGATGTGAGTACTTTTACAGGAACCACCAACTCTGTGTCATTGTGTCACCCTAGAAATGTGTGAGTATTTCAATTTCAAGAGAGACGCTTATCCTATATTCCTACTATGTATTTATATCCTCCTGGTGCGAAGCATCGACCATATAGAGTATTTATTGTATATAATGTGAAAGTACGAACAACAGAATTGTAGGAAAAACGAACAAAGTATTAATTTTGCACTTTTATCTAACTCGCCATGTGATTTCGCTATTTCCCTTGAAGAGTGTTTATTATCATTGTTTTATTGATACGATATATGGGAGTTTGCTATTAAAATCATGTTACGGATCATTTGACCCGATTTGACGCTTGCTCTTCGATACTGCCTAAAAATAAATAAAAGGCGGTTTTATTTTTAAATTACTTATCAAATTTGGCGCAGCGGCCTGAGAACCATTTATTTTATTACTTTTTAATTTTAATTTTATTATTTTTTTTTTATTTTTTATAAACAAAAAGGAAAAAAAAAAAAAAAAAATATTCTTTATTTTACTCAATTTGGCATATAATGCGACTTTTGTCGATCATTTGTCGGTCATTATTTACCTTTCTTTTCGGAGGAAAAAGAGGTATAAACTGATACTTCATTCAATATAAGCATAAGAAAAAGCACATGCACATTCTATAAGAACGTCGAATTTGTTGATTCAATCAGGCAAAAAAGTAAATGTCAAATCTTCAACGTATAAGGTTAAGCAAAACGGTACAAGCTTTACAACACACTATGTTAAATATAATAAATTTAAATAAAATAACCTTATCTAGTATCTCCAAAGTTAATGTTGAGTTTTATTAAATTCTCATTAAAAATTTATGAATACAAATATTAACATTTCCTTATTTTTTAAGTAATAAAAAAAAAATAGAATGAATTATAATATATGAGTTATTAAACATTAAATAATACCTTTTTTTATTAATAAAGCAACAAGTTCCAGTAGGACGGGCTTTTTCTGGCAGAACTTGTCTAATATGAACCAAAAGATGCGATTTTAAAGTTAATACAATTCGCCTTATGTGTTTGAAAATTTGGTGGAAAAAGATGTAAAAAAATAATTAAGATTAATGCACAACAAATAATAATATTTTTTTTTCAAATTAACTATGACACTTTTTATTATCTGTATATAAATAAAAATGATTATTTTTTAATAGTTTATTTTCGACATAATATTACCCTTGAAAATTCGAGTCGAATCCAGGTTAAACAATAATCGGGTCAAGTCGATAGGGTCGAGTCGAATTCAGGTTCTGTAATTATTAACGGGTTCGAGTTTGAATATGCTTCAAACCGACCCTTACGGAGCACTACACATGATATAGATTATTTAAAACTTTCAAATTTGGTTTATTAATTCATATCTAATCTCTGAACCCATTTTCCAACATTTTACTCAAGCTAAATAAAATTTCTATTTGCCATTTAATGAAAAAGAATTATAAGGCAGAAAGCTCTAAACAGGATATATTACAATATTTCGAGACAAAAAAAAAAAAAAATAAAAAAAAAATAAAAATACATAAATTAACCTTGAATTGCTTAATTGCTTAAATTGTTCCACACTATTTTAAGTTAGTCTTAGTTTATCCCAATCTAATTAAACAATGTGATAGACATAATTTTTTACGATTGAAAATTTTACCTGTTACAATCCTTTTTAATCCTTTTGTGTAGGCTCTAAGGGATATGGGATACTTCTGAATCAGATGATATATGTTCGTATATTTCATAGATAATACTGAATAATAAACTTGCAATGCTTGTAAATAGTGTCGATATTAATAACGCATCTAATCCTACATTCTCGATATATAGTATCTAATTCCAAGACAAAAATTAGAGAGAAAATCAATTATTTTGGATATATTTTGAATTTCCCACAATATCTCATATTACGATATATATACTTACAAGAAGAACAACTTGAGACATTTTTTTAATACTATTGAATATTCCGGCCACGAGTATCCATTTTCTCACTTCAGGATTAAATAAAGTAATATCTACGAGTAATTTCATAATCATTATATCTACCATTGATAATATAGTGATTATTGTTGTCATAATGATATTTTTCTTTAACCAATCCCTAAAATCCCTTTTATTGGTTTGTTGAGTTTGTCGCATCATAACTCCAAGTACAAACAAAAGATTAAGCATTGCTGGTACCGTTAATGTAATTAAACTAAAATAAATGAAAAAAGGCATTTTAAATCTTGAAATTTTGCTTTAAATATGAAAACATTTAAGATGAAAATTAATAGCTTAGAAAAAATAATTTTGGAAAAATTTTTACAGTATTTAATCAAAAATGTCACGTCCGAAACAAAATCTAGTAATTTAAGTAGAACTATATACGTCGTCATATTTCTTCCCTAATTAAAAAGTATTTAGATTTTGCTATTATTTAAAAATAATTTAATGAATTTTGTACACACATTGAGAAATATTAAGACTCCACCCGTTAATGCTAATATTTCGGTTAATGTATCTACAAATAAATTAAAGTAAATAATGTTGATCTAACTAACAAATTAAACCAGAGTTATAAATGATCCCTACGAAATTCTTCAATAGTGAAATTACTTGATGAACTCATTATTTGTAAAATCGTAATTATTAGAAAGTCTGAAATTTTTATTAATTAGATAAAGGAAATAAAGTATTTATAGTCATTTATTCTTTTTTTTTCTATCTATTATAATGACGCCTTGCAGATCGGAACAATTTTATACCTAAAAAAATTATTATATTAGAAATTGTAAGAAAATTTTTAAGCGGAGAAACAGAAATAATCGTGTGATTAAGAAATATGTTTTGTAAATTGATCACATTAGGGGAGGTGAAAATAATTTCAATCGTTCTTTCTTAAAAGAATATGTTAGGTTGAAAAAAAAACTTTCAAGACGATGAATCCAAGAGTATTTATTCGTTTTCAGAGCAGAAATTTTTTTTAAATTTTTGGGGTCTACTTATTGGGGCCGGGATCTTAATTTATAAAAAATAAATAAATAAATAAAATAAAAAATATTTGTCAAAATTAGGGGTTCACAAAAAAAAAATATTACCTGGATTATTTGGAAAGAAATGAATATGTGGTGACTGGTTTACAAAAAGAATAATTTTTTTTTTCTCAAAGCATAAATATGAAGACGTGTAAAAACAAAATAAAAAAACTTGTGTAACGGTTACGCTTAGTACGGTCCAAGCCGAAATTGTATTTAACATAATTCCCCCCACTTCCCTGTAATGGTTCTTGAACAACATAAAATTTCATCACGTGATCTATTAATTATTATACATAAAAAGGAAATTGATATGTTATAGATATAACGAATGCTATTATATAACGATAACGCCAAAAAATCTTTTGACTAAAAGCTATAATTAAATTAGTTTACGATAGACTTTTAATATAAATTAGTATCGCGTTATAATAATATTCACATATAGCGATATAAAATCTATATGTAACGATATACAACATCACGTGATTTGAGAAAATCCATGGATTTTTTTCAGGTAAGACGGAAATGAGTGGTGTAGGATCGACCATTTGTGTAGTGTATGACGTAAAAATAAGTTGCACAATTCAAATGTTATTACTATATATAATAACGTTTGAAATGTGTAGTGTTTATTATTTGTAATATATATTTTTTAATTAAAAAAATTTATGAATAAAAAATTTTATTTTAAACAATATATGTCGATTTGCAAAAAAATTTACCAGACAAAAATCCGTTGATCTTACAATTTTTCCGGAAAAAATCCGTTACAAACTTTTTATCAGGGATTTTAAAAATTCCGGATTTCGCCAGAGTTTATAATAATATACAGAAGACATTTTTAATAACAGTTTAACACGAGTTCTGGCAGTTTTGCAATAAAAGGTATTTTAACGCGTGAAAATTTTTTTCTCTTGCTTATATTTGAATTTGCAAGTCACGATAAACAGTGTAGTTATTTCACAAATCATACTTCTTATTACACTACACATTTTTTAAAAAAAATTCCGGTTAATTTTTTTTTCAAAAGCAATCCAATTAACCATTTTTCAAAGTTAACCCAACAACCAACAACCTTTTTTTAATCCGATTAACCCTTTTTCAAAATGTATACCCAACGATCTTTTTTTTTAATTGCATAAGCATAACCCGATGGATTTTTTTTTTTTGATTTTTTTTTTTTTTTAAAGAAAATCCAGTTAATTTACCTTTTTTTCAAAAGGTAACATAATAAATAACCTTTTTTTTTTATACAGTATTTTTTTTTAAGAAAATCCAGTTTCAAAAAAATTATTTTAGACAATTTTCTTTTAAAAACTACACTTTTTTTTTTAAAAAAAATGAATGATCACGATCTTAAGGTATTTAACAATTTATGAATGATAATATTGAGCCGAGTTTTTAAATTTTCGTTTAAAAAAAAAGTTGGTAAGCTGGTCAATTGAATACCATAGCAATAGAGTTAGTTGGGTAAAGTTGGTAAACTAGTTATTTGTGTATTATCGCAAGAGATTTCTGTTTAGGAGTGTGGTAAGGTTGGTAACTTATTATTTGAGAATTTTAGAATTTCATTAAGGAGTTAGGTAAAGTTGGTAAGCTTGTTATTTGAGCGTAAAAAAGGTGAGATTTCAATTTTCGATATCGTTGTAATCCTCCAAAGGTTTTAATATGTCATCCTTAATAGAATGTATTCTCATCATTAGTCCGGAACGAAGTGAAGGACTATATGTGTACAAGTCTAAGGTTACACGAGGTGTCCCGCTCAATAATTTAGTCAATACTGATTGGCTCTTGCATTAAAAAAAGTCTGGATACGGTCCCCGTTTCCCTAGTAATTAGTTAATTCTACATTTCTGGTTCTTTCTTCTAATTCATTAATAATTTAACGATTTAAACTTTGGTTACTTCCTCTTTTCTTTAATAGTTTTTTCTCGCTCTTTAACCTTTTCTTCTAAATATTTGAAATGTGAACTTAAATCTTCGTTTTTGGCTCTAATAATTCCTTAATCTTGCTTCCAAGTTTTTGAAACCATTTCTGTGATTAATTATTTATAAATTTTTAAGTATTTTTTCAATAATTTTTTTTAAATTTTTTTCGATATTACTCTAATTTATTTTGGTGAATAATTCCGATAGGAGTTTCTATTATTGTTAAAAGCAAATAATTTCTTTCATTTAATTTGTTTATTTACTCTTTTATTTGCAAAGAAAATAAACAGTAGAGGGTTCTCCGCCAAATTTTTTTTTAAAATTTTTTTTCCACATTTAATGAATTTCATAAATGTTAGATTCGGATATAACGTTCATAAAAAAGGACCAATAGTTGTAATAGTTTAAGTATAATTTAAGTTTTTAGCGTGATTTTATCTGCACCCACTAATACTTATTTAGACTTAAACCATTTTTAATTTTTTTTTTAAGATACTATGAATAGGAATGGTAGAATTCCTTGACCGAACGTTTATTTAAAATATCGATTGAATTTAACATTTTTGGCTTTATTTAGATCCTTTGCTTTTACACATCTTTTATATTTTTATATAAATTATTTTTTTAACTAAGAAAATAAAATAAAAACAAACAATTAAAAAAAAAATGACTTACTTAAATATAAATCGACGCAGTAAAATGCGATTGTAATGCCTAAAGAAAGAAGGAAGAAATTTATAAACGAGGAAAATCTCAAAATTTATATATGAAAATAGCTTTAAAACCTTTAGTACTTACAACACCATTTTCAACATTTAATTAAAATCTTCTATATAATTAGACCTTTTTATTTCAAATGACAAATTTACAATATACTTTCCTCATTTAATCTTTAGAAAATATAATAATTAAAAGTATGTAATTTTTAGTATTTTATTTTTTATGTAAATATTTTCACCTTAACTTTTAGGACAAAATACATTCATTACCATATCTGATTATCAGCAATAATTTTGGCTCTTATGTACTTTTTAACTACTTTATAACAAATAAATATTCAAAAATTATTACAAACGTTTTTGGGTGAATTTCGCTTGTAAATTTATTATTAATTGTAATTTTATAAATATGCAAATTCATTACGTTCGAAATACATAAGTTCGATAATTCAGTCAATAGACGCTGAAAGTTAGAAATCTTTAAAAAGGTATTCCTCCATCCGTTAGCTATTCAATCGGATTTGCATAGAATTGCTTTATTAAAAAAATTTCGTGAAACTCAGCATCTAACTACTTTTCATTCATTTTTAACTTTCTCCCTTTCTTTAGTAAATACAATTACTTGGTGCCATATAATCATTAGGATCATGAGAAACAATCACATATTGAATTTCTTGCAGTTGGTGCTCTTTATATATTCCATTATTCGATGGTCTCAAGAATTGTTAATTTTTCGTTGCCTTTCCCGTATGCGATAAAAATTGACTTTACAAGTTTACGTGTTGTGTCCTCAGATTATTGGATTATTTGATAGAGGTAGAAACAAAAATTCTTTAAAATAATTTTTTTTAAAAGAATTTATTTTAAATTTATGCTTTAAAAACTTGCTGATTGATGTTTTAAGCCTGCATTATTTTATGAATGTCTTGCATAAATCGTATTTAGGAAAAGTTGAAATAATTTTCACGAACGTAAGTGTAAACAACATCATAAAATGGTGTTTGTGATAGAAATATCGTTGCAAGTTTTTTTAGGAAGCTCTAAAATAATATTTATTCACTTTAGTTTTGTATTCAACGCGATAGAAAAAAGTGTGAGTTGTGAGGATTACAATTTTTTTTTGTGCGCATGATCTTCGTTAAAGGTTCGGGTGAAACCTGATTATTACGCCTAATCGAATCCAAAATCTAAGCAATATTAGTTACGCCTCAACAAAAGATTTTCAAAATATCTGATTGAGTCTGATACTGCCCAAATCCGAAATTCAATCTGAATTATTTGAAATTCTCTGAAACTTAACGTTAATGCATTCGCGTCTTACAAAATAGAGGCTAATTCAACTACTTCAACCGATGATACTTCATTACCTAAACAAAAAGTTGAACATAAATCAATAAATTAGCAAATAATGTATGATTGTGTATTTTTTATTATAAGGCATAAAATACCATTAGAAACTGTAAGTAATAAATAATTATATTTAATAATTTTAAATTAAAAATTAATTTTATTTATCTTATTTTATAGATACTTAATAACCATGTGGAAGTTTTAAATATTTCAGTACAATCAATATTATGCATGAAAGCATTTTTTTTGGGTATTACACAAACCTGTATAGTACGATTAGCAATGTATGTATTGTACAGTTTTTTCTTAAATGTATGTATGGTATGTATGCTTTAAAAACTATACATGTATGGTTCTTTCATAACAAGTAGTCCATACTTGTATGGTTTCTAATTCTGTACATATATGAAAAAACCATACCATACATACATTGCTAACCATATTATACAGGTTAGCTATATACCCTTTTTTGATGATTTGCGTACTTTAGCATTAATACTTTATCCAGTTAAATTAGCTATATCTTCTCATGAATCACAGGATTGTTGATTGTCAAATTGTTTTATTGGTTTAGCTCATTTAGAAGCAGCTATAAAAAACTTCCTAAAAATGATTATCATATTTTTTGATAACAATCAATTGCTATTTTTAATAAACTATTTGCTGATTTTGATGATAATGCTTATATTTTATACTTTTTTACATCCTAAATATAAAGGTAAAATAAATAATACATATTTTTATTAAATAATTAAATATTTACTAGGTAACAGAAACTGTTGAAGCATCTGAAGTATTTAAATAGTGATATTTAATCAACTATAGTACAATACTTGTTTGGTAGATTATGTATGAGAATAGATAATATATATATACTTTTAGGTCTAACTGTAATGTCTTACACTTATATTTCAGATAATAATTTATTTATTATTAGATTTAGTTTAAGTAAGAAAAATATTTTGATGAATTCTTTTTGCAATAGATAAATATTATAAAAAAATAAAAAAACATTAAAGGAAAGAAAAGTATTAATTAATAGCTTAAATGAGAAATTATCAATATCACATTGCACTTTTTGATATATTTTTTGATGATAATAAATCTTCTCTATCTGATGGTTTTCTATTATAAAAAGCTTTCTAAAAAATAAGGATTATATTTATTAATTAACTAATAAGTTATTTGCAATAATATCATATGCAGCTAATTGTAAAAAGATTGGTCAATATTATAAAGTATTATAATAAATGTTATATATAACTTTCATTAGGCAAAATTGAAAATATGCAAAAACTTTCTGCTTTTTATCTTACAAACTCAAAAATAAATTACCTCATTTTTCTATTAATAAGACTATTAAAATTTAAATGAAATATTATATAATACAATTCACTATAATAATGAAAACTTAAAAGAAGAATTTATTAATAAAGAAGAATAAAATATTTTTCCAATTCTAAAGAAAGAATACTTAATATTAAAGAATTATTAAATCTTTATACTAATAATTTTACAAATGATTTAAAAAATATAATTATTAATATTTTAATATTACAAATAGTAATGATAATATGACAATTAAACTTTGAATATTTCAGATTAATCTGAAGATTTTTCAGTTAGATCAGTTCAGATCAGTTTTGGATTATATAAAAATTAAATCAAAAATTTTTAATTAAGTTCAAATTTTTTTAGATTATAATTTCAATTTAAACTGAAAAAATCTGAGCTAAACTAATTAATCTAAAAGTTTAGTTCAATTATATGTGAAATTTATTGAAATTATAATAAATTTGTAAAATCTCAAGAAATTCACAAAAATATTGTGAAACTCTTAGAGAATCTTAATTTTTTGCAATTTTTTTTTGAATTTTACAAAAAAATTGTGAAAATTTTAAAGTATCACAATTTTTTGTGATTACTCTTCAAATTTCATAAAAATATTATGAAACTTTTAAAGTTGCAAAAAATTGTAATTTCTCTTAGAATTTTGCAAAAATATTATGAAACTCTTAAAAAATTGCAAAAAGTTACAAATTCTTTAAAAGGTTTACATTATTTTGCTAAGCTCTTAGATAATTGTAAACTTTTATGATTTCTCTTCAAATTTTGCAATTTTTATGAATCTTAAAGAGAAATTTGTGATCTTTTACAATTCTTCAAGAATTTGCATATAATTGCAAATTCTTTTTAAGATTAATATATAATTAAAATATAATTTTATATTAATCTTAAAATTCCAATTCAGTTCAGATTTTTACTAGTCTACAGTTTAATATAGATTCAAATTGGCATTTTTAAGATTAATAATCTGAATTGAACTAAACTAAACTTTTCAGTTTAGATTTAGATTAGTTTCTAATTTAGACTAAATTGAACTATTAGAGCTTTAGATATAATTAGCATTCAAGACAATAATAGTATTGAAGAAGATTGAAATCCTGAAAAAAAAGCTAATTTAATTTGAATAATAATTAAATTATTAATTTTATTTTTAATTTTATAATTCTTTAAAAATATAAATAATTACTATAGTTAATGATTAATAATATTATTAGATATAATTTTTAATTTTGAAAAAAATATAATAATAAAAAATTAATATTATAATAAATAATATTTATTTTTAATATAATATCAGTGTATCTAAAAAAGATGAAAATTCAATTTCTAAATTTAGTTACTGTTTTTTAATAATCAATTATTTATTATTTTAAGTATAAAATTTTGTTTTTAGATATTATTAAGCTAAATATTACATCATTAGAATAATAAAGCTTATTTGTTAACATAGAATTTAAGTTATTAAACTATGAAAGAATAAACACAAATTATTTAAGTTAAAGAATCAGATTATTTTTATTAATTATTTATAGTTTAACAATAATAAATATAATAAATAAAATAATGATAAACAATAAAATAATAATAATAATAATAATAATAATAACTATAATTAGTAAAATAGTGATTACACTTTTTATGAAGATCATTAGTAATCCTAATTGGCATAGTTATTTAGTAACATATATGGATTATCATTAATAATATATTAAATTAATAAATAATAAAATTATATACTAATTGTAAATTATAATTAAATAGTGTATTAATTAATCTAATTTATTTATATACTAATTTTAATATATTAATAAAGAAATTTTGTAATTAGTTTATATTATATTAATTTATTGATTATTAATACAGATTAGTTTTAAATAGTATTAAAAAATTAAATTAGCATTTATTTTAATTAGTTAACTAGTTTTAGAAGGTTTTGTTAGTATCATTTAGTTTTATTAATATCATTCAATTTGATAATTTTGTTTTAGTTTTAGATTATTAGAAATTTTTAGATTTTAGTTCTTAAAAATTAAAAAGTTTTTAAGATTTTAGTTTTGCTTATAACTTTAATCTTTATATATACAGTCAACTCTTGATATAGCGAACTCTTGATATAACGAATTTTTTGAACAAATATAATAAAAATACTCTTGTTATAGCGAATTAGCCAATCAAATCTCTTAAACTCTTCACTATAGCCTTATAGCGAAGTTAAGGTCTAGGACATAGAGTTCGTTATAACAAGAGTTGACTGTAAGCAGTCTAAATCTTTTTAAATAATATTATCAAACTCTGTATTTACATTATAAATAAAAGATAATAAAGTCTTTTCAATTTTCAAATTAGATTTTAATTCTTGAAAGCTAAAATAATTAACTTTAATTTTAGTTTTATTTATAACTTTAATCTTTATATTTGAGTAGTCTAAATCTTTTTAAGTAACATTATAAATCTCTAAATTTACATTATAAATAATAAACAATAAAAATTTTTTAATTTTCAAATAATAATGATTTTAATAAAAACTAATAAATCAAATCAATAATATAATTGTAAATTCATTTTAAATATATTAAAATAAGTATAATTATTTAAATAAATAAGGTTTAATACTTTTAATTTGTAAGTTAATTAATTTTTCAAGATTACATTCTAGTAGTAACTATATAATATAAAAAATGCTTTTTAATTCAAAATAAATTTCATTTAAATATCTTTTTTTACAGATTTTATTAATATACAGAATTTAAAGTATAAATTCTTGAATAAATCCATATAAAAAATTAATAAATTATTATAATTATAATAAATTTTCAATAAAATAAAAATTGTATTTATATTATTAAAGAAAAAAATATAATTTATATATTTTATATAAAAATTTATTATTTAAATTTGATAATTTTTAAAAACTATTATAAACTTTTATTATATTACTATTTTTAATACATTTTCATTTATAACTAAATTAAGTTAGTATGCAGTGATTTTATCACTGCTAAGTATAATTATTGTATTGCTTTTTAATAATTAGTTTTGATATATCTTTTATTAAGTTATAAATAAAATTATTGATATTTAGTATTATTACATTTATAAAAATGTTAATTGTTTATTTGTAATGGTCTAAATAAAATTTATTTTCTGATCTTTTTAATTTCTTTTTAAATTTTTTTATGATATTTTTACCTTTACAATCTTTTTAATTTTTTAATTTTATTTTTTAATTTTTTTTATTATATTTTTTTTAGGGTTTTATAAGGGTTAAGTTGAGCCAGTTTAAGATATATTTGAACTCAAATCTGTTAATAATTACAAAACCTAAATTTGACTTAACTCAATTATTGTTTGACTCAAATTTTCAAGAGTAATATTAATGCTAAAAATAAAATAAATATCATATAGTTTATTTTATTTTTAAAATAAATTTTTTCTTTTTTATGAACATAAATACAAATTTCTTTTCTTTTTATCTTGTTCCACCAGTATTAATCTATTTAATATATTGCATTTTGACTATTGAAACATTTATTACTTAATAAAAAAATTTATTAGTTAATGTTTAATAATTTTTTTAATTTATTTGTAATTGTTCACTCCATAATACTTTTTATTTTCTAGAAATATTGTAATATAATGTTAATATATTTATTTATTATTTATTTATTACAAATTAAAAGTCATGTAATGTAAAAATCTTTCATATCAGTAGAGCAATTTTGAGAGTTCTAGGGTCAAATTCGAAAAAAGATATCCAGAAAGATCCCAATCATAGGTCAGAAGCCCTTCTAGCTATATGAATCCATAATATAGAATTCAGGTTTAAAATTTGCACTGGCGCTCAATTTCGTTATCAATCTTCTTGCTATAAAATTTGAGCTTCGGAAGCTAAAATCAATCAAATTGATATATCATTTCTAGCGTGATTTTAAACCCACCAAAGATATCAAAAAGATTATACCATTCTATTTGCCTTTGAGATGACACGAGATTGGCAAGAACTAAAAGGTTCAAAGTCAAGCTCGTGGAGTCTTTGCAAACCTTCTATGTATACTAATATTTATGCTATACTGCTTGCCTTTGGGAGTAGACTCGAATATTAAGG
>CAJVPQ010001450.1:0-18068 GCA_910591825.1 Funneliformis caledonium
AATATATTTTATTAAATCTATTTGAAATTATATTAATAAATACTAACAATTTTATTTTATTTTAGTACTAATAACATAGTTCGTGAAAATCTTCAAACTCGTTATGCTAGAATTACAATGAAATGGAGAAGACAATGGACAGTAAGAAAGAAACTGATGATGATCGCATATTATGAAAATGGTCACAGTAAACAATCAACAGCAAATAAATTTGAAATTGAACTAAAACAACTTCGTGAGTGAATAAAAAATAAAGAACAACTTATGCAAGTGGCTCCTTACAATCAAAGACTTAATGGTGATGCATGGCTAAAATATTCACATCTTAAAGTTGAACTTATAGAATGGTTTAGAGAATCTTGAAGCCAATTGAAAGTTATTTCACGTTATATGATTCAGACAAAAGCACGTTCTTTAGCTAAAAAACAAATTTATCAGATAGAATATGCAGATATAAAAGATGTAAAATTTTCATAAATATGGGTTGATGGCTTTATGACCCATCATAAATTAGTTAATAGAAGAAAAACAACAGTTTCTTAGAAGCTTCCAGAAAATTATATTGAATTACAAAATCAGTTTTTATCTTATGTCCTATTTCATCGAAAAGAACACCAATATTCATTATCTTTAATTGCAAATATGGATGAAACACCAATGGCTTTTAATTATCAAATAATACAACAGTTAAGCAACTTGGTAGTAAAACTGTATTAATTTTATCAACTGGTCATGAACGTTCCAATTTTACTGTTGTTTTAGCTTGTACAGCAAATGGGACAAAATTACCTCCTGTGATTATTTTTAAACTTGTAAATGTTCTACGTGAGGAGTTTTCTGATGGTGTAATTATTCGTGCTAATAAGAAAGGTTAGATGAATGAAAAAGAGATGATTTGGTAGGTGAAAAATATTTGGAAACAACGCGCAAGATTAGGCACAAATCCAAAATCTCTTTTAGTACTTGACTCTTTTACAACTTATAAAACTGATATTGTAAAAAATCAGTTTTATGAAAAAAATACAGATTTAGCTATTATTCCAGATGGATTAGCTTCTCGTTTACAACCACTTGATGTATCATTAAATAGATCTTTCAAGTCTAAGGTAATTATTTTATTTTAGTTATTATTTAATTAAAATAAATTAACTTAACATTAAAAGAAATAGGTGCGGCATCTTTATAATAACTGGATAAATGAAGCTATTAAGGATTATACACTATCTGGAAGGATCAAACGACCATCTTACTCACTTGTAGCAAGTTGGGTAAAAGAAAGTTGGGATTCAATCGATTCTGATATGATTAGGCATTCATTTAAATATTGTGGCATATTAAATTCTTTAGATGGGAAGGAGGATAATCTAATTTTTAATTTTAATAAGTAGAAAAAGTAAATAATCAAGAAAGAGGAATTGAAGAAGATGAAGGTAATGATATAAGTAAATCTGAAGATGATAGCAATGGAAATGAATCAGATGGTGAGATTAATGAAAGTGATGATAATTATTACAAAGAAAATGAAGATTGTAATGTAATCCAAAACTGGAATTGATAGTATTTAGTCAAATTTATAATTTTGTAGCATTTATTCAATAATTTTGTATGTCAAATTTATAATTCTGTAGCATTTATTCAATAATTTTGTATTATCAAATTATAAATAAATAACAAATATTACTCAAGAATAATATATTATTTATTGTTATTAAATTTTGCGATCTAAATTTTAAAACTAAAAACTTTATATAAAATATCTAGGTCTTATACAAAACTCGTGTAATTAAAATTGAATTATACCCAGATTCTAAAATAGAAAAATTTTTTATTATCTAATAAAATACCCGGATCTTTTAAAGTGGGGATACGCTTAAAGGGAGATACTTTAGGCAATATTAGACAGTAACAATTATCAGTTTTTGTTTAAATATCTAATATCTATCATAAGATATTATAAATATAATATCTTATTATTCAATAAATAAATCTTTTTGTAATAAATCTTTATATATATTTTTATCAAAAATATCTTTTAAATTTTTAGATTCAATCTTCTTATAATAATATATTGATATCAATAAAGTAATTCTTTAGCTTTTATTTTATTATTATATTAAATCTCTAATCTCTTTTTAATAGAAAGATATGACATTAATTTTTTAAATTTATTTTTTAAATTATATCTTAATGAATTATATAATGGATAACTTTGATAAGTTTTATAAATTTTAGTATAACATATATAGAAATTTTCACACATATCATAAAATTTTAAAATAAGTCCTGTAATTTCTTTTAATATTTTTTTAATCTTATATAAACTAATATTTTTATTAGTAAATAATTTAATAATATTATTATATGTTGCTTCTGTAAAATTATATAATAATTTTAAATACATAAGTTTAAGACGTTCTATAAGTTCTTTATTTAATTCTTCTTCAATATTTACTTGTATTATATCATCTATACTTTCATTTTCATATTTATATTTATCTTTATCATTAATTTTATTAATATTATAATCTTTATTTTCTATAATACAGATGATGACCTAAATGATTCAGCCATTTTTCAATATTAAAAAATTTATATATATTTTACAAATTAAAATTAAAATTTAAGTTTAACATGTTTATTAAGCCTTTCTTTATTGAATTTTACAAAAATTTAATAATTAATTCTATTTCCATTCATAGAAATAATTGCATTGACTCTCTAAGGCATAATATTGATAAATTTTTGATAATATTTAGGAGGGAGATCATCTTATACATCTTTTACATATTTTATAATACTAGATAGTAATAGTGAATGATGGCAAACTATTCTTTTCAATTTTGATCAAATATTCTCAATAGGATTGAAATCTGGTGACTGTATCTGCCAGTTAAGCTTCACAATTTTAGCATTTTAAATGTGATCACAACAACCTTTGAACAATATGATGCAGCATTATCTTTCTGAAAAATTCCATTATCTGTAGAAAATGTTATGTAAGATACAACAAAATCACTAATAACTTTTAAGTTAATAAATATTATTTATTTCTATTTTAATAACACAGCATATTTCTAGTAAAACAAACTGGCTGGATCATTTAGGCCATCATCTGTATTATCTTCTTCTGAAATTTTCTTACTTGTAAATAAATATTTTACTTTATTTATATTTACTTTATCTATTTGAATATCAATTTTATTTATATTATTTAAATATTCCTTTAAATTTTATTGATTAATAAATAAATATTAAATAATTATAATTTATAATACTTATTTCATTATTTTTTAAATTTAAATTTATATTTTTTTCTTTAACTTTTTCTTTTTCCTTACTATTGTTTAATTCTTTTTCTATTAACAGATTTCTTTTTTAATGTCTATAATATACATTTTTTTGTTACAAAATTACTATTTGAATAATTTTCTAGATAAAATAAATATTTGTATAGATATAAGTTTTTGCTTATTTTATAATAAAATTAATTAAAAAATTTAAAAAATGTTTTGTTAATAATAAAAAATTAAAAAAAAAATTATTTTGTAATTAAGAATAAATAATATATAAGCAATAAATTATGATATATATATACAAAAATTCTTTTATTTTATTTAAATATATCTTTTATAGATTTATATCTATTAAAACCTTTTCATTAAATTATTTAGTTATCTTTTAGGTCATTTTATATGTATAATTTTTAAATTAGAATTTAAATTTTAATTGCAAATTGGTTTATGAATAAATTATATAGTATATTTAATTTATATAGTTAATAATATATACTTTTTACTTTTATCATATAGTCTTGAAAATAAGCATCATGTGATATGCTCCTTTATAGTAATTTATTTATTTATCACATAGAATTTATTATATTATTAGTTATGTATATACTGATAAATTCATATATATCATGTGATACTTATTTTTAGGATTATATAATACTTGATAAAATATTTTACCTGTTTAGTTATATTATATTAATAAAATAATTTCATTTAAAATATTTAATTTTATGAGTTTAATTATATCAAATTAGTAAAATAATTTTATTTAAAATATTAATTTTACAAGTTTAATTATTTCAAATTAGTAAAATAATTTCATTTAAAATATTAATTTTATATGTTAATTTTCAAAATTTAAAAAAATGTATTATTTATTATTAAAATAATTAAAAAATTAAAAAAATTTTTTGATGTTTCTATCAAAAAATTTATTAGAAAAAAATTTTGACTTATCTATTAAAAAATTTTTTTGATTTTCTTATTAATAAAATATTTATTTAAATAAAAAAAAATTTTTTTTTTGATCTTTTTATCAAAAAAATATATATTAAATATTAAAAAAAATTAATACTACAGTATATAAAAAATAAAAAATAAAAATAAGTTATAAAACATTAGTAATATAATTAAAAAAAAATTAAAAATATAGTTTTTTTTGGTAATATTAGCATTAACTTTAATAAATAATATCAGCTTTTTTTTTAGCATTAGTATTTAATTTTGAAATTGGTACTAATAGTGGTAGTAATATTAGTATTAATACTGATGCTGATACTGATACAGCATTGGCATTGGTTTTGATTTTGGTAATAGTTTTGATAATAACTTTAGTAATAACTTTGATGATAGCTTTAATGATGACTTTAATGATAATAATAATATTGATTTTTTTTTAACTTTGACTTTAGTTTTTAGTGATAACATTAAATTTTTTTTGATGTAACATTAGCATTAGCTTAGCATTGGTGATGGCTTTAGTTTTAGCTTTAGCTTTAACTTTAGCATTTACATTTAACTTTAGCTTAGCTTTAATATTAATTTTAAGTATTAGCATTAGCTTTTTTGATGGTAGCTTTAGGCTTTAGCTTTGACAGTGATATCATTTTTTTTTGATAGTAATGTTAACATTAGCATTAACATTAGCTTTGATGCTAATATTGACTTTAATGTTAATTTTGATATTTAGTATTAACTTTAATATTGGCTTTAGCTAAAATATAAAAAAAATTAATTTTTAATTTTTTAAAAAAAATTTATATTAAATATATTTTATTATTAATTTTAAATTTTTACTTTACAATAGTCTTCTATTAGATAATAGACAATTTTTTATTATAATTTTGATATCTTTATTAGATATTGAAACATTAACTAAACCAATAGTCTAATATATAATAATAGCAATAAGTATTTGATAAACTATAATAATTTTAAAATAATTAAAAATAATTAAAATTATAATGATAATAAAATATTATTATTTACCTTATTGATTGATTTGAATTTGATCATATTGATAGTAATAGTAGTTATAGTAGTAGTGATAGTAGTAGTAGTAGTAGTAGTAGTAGTATAATCTAGAAATATATATATAAAAGTAAAGTTAAATAATGCTTAACCGTTATAGAGATATTAGATAGGATAAGATTTTGATTTGTGTATTTTTTAAAACTTTTTTAATTATAATTAAATTATCAGTTTATGTATTTTAGGTAAATTTTAATATTAAAAGGTTAGATTTATATATTTTAATTTAAATTTGATAGTCTTATATATATATTAAATAATTATGAAATAGTAATTAATTATAGGATAGTAAATAATTATAGAGTAATAATTAATTAGCAAATTTTATAAAATGATATGAAAATTTTTAATTTGATAATTAATTACAGTTATATGATTAATTATAGTTACATAATTAATACTATTGAAAATTAATTTTTTCAAATTTTTTTTTTAATAAAAAAAAAACACTTTTATTTATTTAAAATAATCTTTAAAAAAAATAATTTTATTTTTTAAATTTAAATACTTAAACTTGTAAGAACTCTTATTAAATGTAATTTTTTTTTATTTTTATAGATTTAATTTTTATATATATTTAATATTTTTTTTTATAAACATTAATATAAGATTTCATGACAAAAATTAAGCACTTTAGTCAAAGTTAATCACCTTTTATCTCTAAATAAAAGTTTTTTCAGCAGGTTCAATACTATTTACATTTAATTTTTTATATTGATTAGATTAATATTTGTATAAAAATTCTTTTTTTTATAACTTACTAAATAAGTCATACTTTTTTTGATTTCACAAAGAAATTTAAGTACTTTGGTCAAAGTTAATTATCTTTCATCCTTAATTAAAAGTTGTTTAGTAGATTAAATACTATTTATATCTAATTTCTTTCAAGATTAATTTAATATTCATATAGAAATAATTTTTTTATAACTTTACTAAATTAATCACACTTTTTTAATTTCAATAAATTTATTTGATCACTTTGATTAAAGTAAACTACTTATCATGCATTAAGTAAATATTTTTTATATATTTGAAACTACTTATATATAAATTTTTATCTTGATTAATTTAATATTCATTAAGTAATAGCTTTTTATAATTGTATTAATTAGAGTTCTGAATCAGGTCAAGTTAACCTGTTTATCTGACCTGACCTGATCTGAAAATTCAGGTTAGGACAATAAATTTTCAGATTAATGTCAGGTCAGGTCAATAGGTTGATTTGACCTGACCTGAATTTTTTTAGGTAAACTAATTATCATTTGAAAATTTTGATTTTATCATTCAAGAATGATATTTTATCATTTGAGAATGATAATTTTATTATTCAATTAGAAAGATTTATTATCATTCTTAAACAATATTTTATTATTTAATTAAAATAATTTGTTATTATTCTTGAATGATATTTTTATCATTCAATAATGATGTTTTATCATTTAAAAATAATGTTTTATCATTTAAAAATAATGATTTTATCATTCAAAAACAATGTTTTATTATTTAAGAATAATGTTTTATCATTTAAAAATAATGTTTTATCATTCAAGAATAATATTTTTATTATTTGAGAATGATATTTTTATTATTTAAAAATGATGTTTTATTGTTCAATTAGAATGATTCATATTATTCAAAAAATGATGTTTTATAATTTAAGAATAATATTTTATCATTCTTAAATAATATTTTTATTATTCTTGAATGATAGCTACTTTTTCTTCTTGAATAATTTTAATTAGGTCTAGTTAGATCAGATCAAATGAAAATTTAAATCAGGTCAAATTTTTATTTGACCTGACTTGATCCTCTCAGTTCAGATAACTTAATTAATCTGACCTGAACTGACCTGTTCAAAGCTCTAGTATTAATTCTTAAATTTTTTTGTTTTTAAATATTTATTTATGTAATTTATAAATATTGTATTAATATAAATGTATATTACAAAATTACCATACTTTATAAAAAAAAATAAAAGTATTTAAAAGTTATTACTTTGTTTTATTATAATTAATTTTTTTTTGAATTTTATTGTATTTTTAAGATTATATAAAACAATAATTTATATAGCATTACTAATAATAGTTAGAATTTTTATTTGTGTAATTTTATAGAATTTTTAATATTAGATATCAACTATGCTTATTACTATTATAAAAATAATCTGTATAGAGTTTATATTAAAAAATTTTTTGATTACCTTACTTATATATATATTTCTAAATTCTATAGTAGTAATGATAGTGTTATATTTATTATTATTGATGTTATTAATAATAATGATTATGGTAATAATGATAAAAAAAAAGAAAAAAATAAAGATTTAAATAATTGTAAAGATTATGTATGAAATGATTGTAAAGAATATAATTGTAATAGTATTAGAGATTTCAATGATGATGGTGATGATGATATTTTTACAAGAGCATTTAACATATTTTTATGTATTTTATAATTAAATTTAAAGGTTTTATAATACATATTTATAATTTCTTTTGAAATAGATTTTAGTATTTGATTTTGATTTTTATTTAGTTTAGAGTTTTTATTCGACATTTTTAAAATTTTTTGTTTTAAAAAAAAATTTTCAAAGTTTATTTTTTCTTTTAAATAAATTTTTAAAGCTGAAAAAATACTATAAAATTAAAATAATTTTATATCAATATAATCAAATATAACTAAAAATATACTATAGAAAGAAATCATTCAACTGATAAATTTCTATAAGAAGAATTTTTTTAAAAAATAAATTTTAATTTTTTGATAATATGATACATAGATTTATGATTAGTATTTTTATACAATTAATTTTACTTTAAGAAGAAATAAGTTTTAATTATTTTAAAAATAAATTTGATTTTTTGATAATATAATGCTTAGATTTATAATAACTGGATAACACTCTTATAAGAGTGTTATCCAGTTCAGTTATAATATTATTTAATTATGAGTAAAATGTTACCTAGTTACTGTTTTTACTGTTCTGTGGTCGTTTTATTGCTTTATAGATATTTGCTTGATTTTATTACTCTATCTTCTTTTTATTTCCTTCTAGCTATTTGCTTGTTTTCAATGCTCTGTAGCCTTTTTGTGGCCAAGATACTAGGTTGACATTTATTGCATAAATCATGTTGTAATCAAGTGGTACAGTCAAATCACATGACTTTATTTTAATTAATTTCAGCCTAAAATTATAGAATATAATGCTAGTCGAATTATTGTAATTTACTGCGCTAAAAAAATCATGTGCGTGATGCGTTCTCAGAATCTTCCTGTCACTTTCTCACTACTTTTGAGATTCTGATTAAAGGATCTGATGGTTGGAGAATTAGAAGTATTAAGATCAGCTTATGTAATTGCCAGGAATTAGTACTGAACTTGCTTGCAATCCTACCCTCATTTGATTGCTGAGTTGAGACATGAAGTGCTGAATTTGCAATCCATATATTTTCCTTTTCAATTGCCATCTCTTGATTGCTAGATAAGGCATAAAGTACTGAATTTGCAATCCATCCATTTGCTGAAGATGTGTTGCAATCCATTTACCCACTTTTTATTGCTGATCAGGCACATATAAAGTGCTAAATTAGTTCAGGCTATATTGCTCCTTTTTTCGTGAATTTTCCTAAACCTTTCTGCCTTTTTAACCTCTTTCCTGCCTATCCTCAGTACTACGCTAAAGCAAAATTTTCTTATCTCTTTCCTATATATAATTCTACCTTGACATAGTACCAAATCTATGCTATATTTTAGGTTTCTAGAAGTCTTTCTCGTATAATTGATACTTTTGGGTACTACTACATCAATTACTTTTAGGCATTATTATATTGATTACTTTGGGATACTACCACTGACCTAATACTTTACTGGCAAATTTTAGCGATCATGTTTTTTTATTTTAAACTTTGCTAGTTTCTCTGTTATTTTATACTAGTTTCTTGTATATACACTATGCTTCTTATGCAAAAAAATGCTGAACTTCGCCCACTTGTTTGTTTTGAACTGCTTGAATTAATTTTTAATAATCTCAAGATTAAAGATATACTATATTCCTGTCTTACTGTGAATCATCAATAGAATTTTGAAGCATTTCGAGTTATTTTAAAGCAAAAAGAAAGGGAACTTTATAAAGATCTTGATTTTATAAAATATCGGTTAGACTAGAGTAAACAAGAAATAATTCGTATTTATACAGTTCTTTATACTTTGTATTATGATTGGATTACAGCAGGAGAAGAAATTGCAAATGTTCATGCAGTAATCAAATCCCATATAAATAATCTTACAAGAATTCTCCCTGTCTTATTAAGTCTTCTGTTTTACGAAATAAATTTCATGTATAATGACAAAATCTTTATAAATAGACGAAAAAATTGTTAAAAGATATTGATCTACTTGATAATATTAATAATACATAAAAAGAGCGAATATATAGACAAGATTGTTGAGCTGTATTGTCAAGTACCTTAGCCAAAATTGCCACTTTTCGCTAAGAATACTGATAATACTTATTTTTTACTTATGCAATAGTAATGATCAAATTTAATTTTACTTTCTTGAATTTGCATATATCCAGATTGATTCTTCCAATCAATTTAGTCTGAAGTTGGTGATCACTACCGCAAATTTCTATATGTGATATTTTATTGCACCTATAAAATGCAAAACAAAATTGACACTAAAGCTTTAGCATATGTCCAGAGACGTGAAGGAAGATGCTTAGGCAAAATTAGTTCTAATATATATTTATGGTCATGTAAAAAGGGTCATCAATAGAAGGCGCTATATAAAAATATAAAACAGAATTATAAATAGTACACCATTTGTCTTAATATACTGGAAAGAACATGCTGGTATATATTTGAGGATTTATTACATAAAAAATTTCCACTCTGAAAGCCTAAATTCTTGGAGGAATTACATCTAGATGGTTATAATGAAAAATTAAGCTTGTCATTTGAATATAGTAGTAGCCAATATTACCAAATTGTCCTTTTTTTACCTGCAAGGGCAGATAAATCTAGACGCACAAATCTGGTGTGATTGGAAAAAGAGGACGCTATGCTACAAGAAAGGAGTAATCCTTATAATTATACCCTACTGTGTAGTAAACTTAGAAACTTTTATAAGGAGTGTCTTGTATGTATTTGGTTATCTCCCAATACTCACCTAGGAGTCAACATAGGTTCTTCCTTAATATGCATTAACTATTCTCTTACGAAAGGTCGTTGAAGCCCTGATTCATCTAAATAATATAAAATAGGCATTGGAGAATTCTTTTCAACAACAATTCTCTGAATCTTATGCAGACTAGGAGACCATATTAGATCTGTTATTCTGCGTCGTTCGAAAGGATCATTTTCCTACTCTCCAGAAGCGAGCAAAAATCAGATAGTAGTACCCTTTGGTAGTTGTGGTTCATCAACATCTATAGGGTGATTATATTTTACTGATAGTTTAGAATATATTCACTCAAGTTTTGTGGCATCATTAGGACTCATTCCAATCAATCGAGTTAGGCTATCATTCATATTATCAACAATTTTCTTACAAACTGCTTACATTCTCTACAGCACTTGCCAGTAGGCAGGAGAAACTCTACTGAATACTGATTTTTAAAAACTCTTCTAGAAAAATGTCCAGCATAATTGTCAAAAATAACCAAGCTTGTATGTCTGAAACGTGCTATAATTCTTTAGATTTTAACATCATGTTCATCCATTAATAAAGTCACGTATTCCATAAATCCAGTACCCTTATCACATTGTAATTTTTGAGGCCAGTTGAGAGGCTTATCAGGATTATCATATATACTCTTAAATGCTTTTGCAACTTCCTCACTGCTCTTTGATGTTAAAAAAATGAAATCTTTATATCTAGTCGCGCAGTCTATAACCAATAATACATAGTAATATATTAGGCCATTATCTAGTAAATTTGTATCTACATCTTCATCATATAGTATTTCGATTAAATCACATTGGTGTACAGTATTTGGCTTTGTGATTTTAGAGTAACTGATATAAGGTATATGCTTTAGTGAAGGACGAAAAATTTGATATATTGCTTGATTCTCAAGCCATTTTTTTACATCAATAAATGGAAAGTTGTAGTCAGCTTTTTTATAAGCATTTCATAATCCCTTAACATTTTGATACAAACCTTCAGGATAATAATATAGTTTTTGCAAAGCAAGATGCTAGTCTAAATTATGAGCTTTTTGAGGATCAATATTAATCGTAGGTATTTATTTTGCTGGGTCTAATTCTCGCACTTTTTAAGGATTGATATAAATAACCAGTTCTCCTATTCTATTTTATAATCACGAAAAAAAATAGAATGTCATTCTGCAGATCTCACCTAAGGCAGAAAAGAACATGTGAAGAATATAAAGCTGAGCTGGAGAAGGATAACTTATATCTTCGAGATGCATTGCAATCAGAGGTAGAAATTAATTACCAGAATGAGAGACGAATTAATCAACACGAATGGAATTATACCCAATGTGAGCAAAAAATCCAGAATCTTAATAGGGAGATAGAACGCCTTGAAAATGTTTCAAAAGAAGAAATTTTAGAACTGAAATCTGATATCTTCAACCTGAAAATTCAGTTATATCAAGCAAGAAAGGATATATGAGATAAGGAAAACTATATCTCTAATTTAGAAAAGTGCTTAGAGAATCTGAAGAGCAAGTTGAGAAATTGCGATGCTGGATCAGAATCATCTCATCACGAAAAAATTCTCCAGAGTGGGGTAATTCTTTAGACTTGTATAATCCTAATATTAACTTAGAAATGGCTACTATCACTGAGCTAGCAAATGCTATAGATGGTTATCTGGATAATAGAGCAACAGCTAGAGATATTCTGATAAATCAAATAAAAAGAGCAACAAGGCAAATTCGTCAAAAAGAAAATAATCTGCATCAGGATATAGTCTAGAAGCAGAGAAGACGATATGATGCAGAAGCTGAATGTGATAATGAAATTATACGAAGGCAACTTGCTGAAGGGTAGAATAAAGGGCTATTGCTGATCTTTATCAATATCAAACTAATGCTCAAAACTAGGTAAATAGAATGATAGGTAATATGACAAGAAAACAAGCCTGCATTGGTGAATTGCTATATAAAAAGTTTGTTTTTTAGCTAGTGATTAGGCAAAGAGACCAGAATATTTTAATTTTACAGAAACAAATTTTAGTGTTACAGAATAATTCACTAAATCAAATAAATATGGCTTTACATGCAAGTTTGTAATACCTGAATTAAGCAGTTTTGAACAGGATCATGAAAAGTTTGGAAATGATTTTATAATGTATATCCATTTAGCAGGTCTAAATGATGAAGCAAGAATTCGCAATATATTAGACCGATCAGTAAAAGGAGAAATGCGAGAGTGGTACAGAAGATAGTTTAAAAACAAAAATTAGGAGTTACAGAATGTATTTGATGACTCTGGTATAAGTGCTACTTTAGCTCATATTCGTGATGCTAATGCAGGGACTATAATAGGAGCTGTCGCATCTTTTTCAAATATTCCATTAGGTCTTGCAGATGCAGATATTATTCCAGTTCAAGAACTTGATGAAGATTAGACAATAGCTGAAGGACGACCAACCAATGCAGTACCAGTTACATCAAATGCTGAAGGAGGTGTTCCTATTATTCTTGCAAGAATCTGATCTGGACAAAAGTTGAATCATATTAAAAATCATTTTCTATCTACTGATAGATATTTGAGAATATTTGAAATTGAGGCATTAAAACAAGAAGCGCATGAAAATGTATCCTCTTATTGGATAAAAATACTAAAGTATGGAGATCAATTGGATTATACTCTAGCGCAAAAGAAAATACAATTTATGTTTAGAGTAAGAGATGATATAAAGGAGGAAATATATAGAATTGGTCAGCACAGGGCTATTAATGATATTCTTGACAGTTTAGCAGAACTTGAATTATGTCATGGAGTATTAGGGCCATTGCCATCATATTTTAATTATATACAGTTAACTCTTGATATAGTGAACTCTTGATATAACGAATTTTTTGAACAAATATAATAAAAATACTCTTGTTATAGCGAATTAGCCAATCAAATCTCTTAAACTCTTCACTATAGCCTTATAGCGAAGTTGAGGTCTAGGACATAGAGTTCGTTATAACAAGAGTTGACTATACCAGCCCTTTTGCTATTTTTAATAACATATCTTAACAGTAAGGAATTTTCTTGGCAGATATACAAAAAATATTTCAAGATGCACAAGCATAGCAAAAAACTGAAAACCAGGTATTAGTAAAGAAAATTACTGAATTAGAATCTCAAATGGCTCAGCAAGTGCAAAGCAAAAAAACCCCTTTACCAATTCCTCCTAAAAATATGAAGCAATTACTCAATTCATATGAAGTAATAATCTTTTTAATAGATCTCCTGTACCATATAAACTGGAAAAATTATGTTCAGCAAAAATAGATAGATTAAAAAGTATAGTAGGTAAAGTTGCGAACACTTAGGTAATATTGCAGATTTTATAGGTCAATTAAGTAATCAATTAGGAAGAATGTCGCTTAATGATCCATCTCGAAAGCCTTTTATTGTAGTAATTGTGGACAGGAAGGGCATAAGAAAAATAATTGTTCTAAATTAAATCCTGTAACTAAATCAAATTTTACCCAGTATTATTATCTTCAACTTTTACCTATACAGTCCCAATACACGCCTTCAGATTCTGATAATAAGGAAGATGGTCATGATAATGCAGAAAATGCATGGTATTATACACCTGAAAAAAAAAACAACTACCACTAATTGATAAGTTACCTCTAGAGTTCAGCCAGCCGAAAACATATGATGAATTATTTCCAAAACTTTCACAGGCAATGCGAAAAATGTGTCAGTTTCATATAGTTCAGAAGAAAGAATCAAAATCAGATAAGTTGTTTTTATCATTACAATATTTGAATGCTAAAATAGATAATTTAACGATCTCTAATTCTTTTTTAGATAGTGCGAGTGAGTTCAGAGGAGCGAATGATACAACAATTAATGCCTTTAGATAGAAAGCTGATAAGTCATCTGACTTTGCAATAAAAGGTAACTCTAAACACATTACTGAATCATTAGGATGGTTTACAGATGTACCAATCAGTATAAAGGATAAGGATGGTAAAACTGTCACAGCTACTGGAAATTTTACTCATATTAATAATGGAAAACCTGAACCAATGTTATGTTTAGGTATGATATGGATTAGAAAAGTTCAAGGTGTTCTTGACCCAAATAAAAATCAATTTCGAATGAAATTACATAGAAAAACTTACATTATCCCAACTTTTAGCAAAGCTCCAGAAGTTGAAGATCTGTCCAAAGAGAAGCAAGACCAAGCATATACTAACTTCTCTAACCCAACTAGTGAGAAGGACTTAAAAAAAAGTGCGTAAACTGTGTAAAGCTTGAAAACGTCTTGCAAAGGCTGAAGAAATGGTCTATTTGGCTTTAAGTACTGGTAAATTTCTTGCTAATACATGTGAATCTTTATATAAGGATAGTATTAGCTGTTAAACCCTTAAGCTTTTCACCACGATTAACTAGATTTTTAAGAAAAAATTTCACCCTGACTTTTTGGGATGTATTAGACAAATTATCAGAGAAAGAAACCGCATCATTTTTGTTATTTTTTTCCATTATACTGGTTGCTTTAATAACCAGCTTCTCATCTATTTTAACTTTCTTTTTTCGACCATTCTTTTTTAGAATTTCTGTAGCTGGAAGGGATACTTCTGATACTACTTCAAGAGTCTATTCTGTTTTATCAATTTGGGAATTTTTATCCAAAGTAAGCTGATCAGAGGAAGATAAAATAAGCTTTTATTGGAGACGTTCACTATTGTTTCATATTTCATAAATATGCCAAGTACCAACATGGAATTTTTCAGCTATTTTTTTTGATGCATTAGATATCCTGCCTCTGAATTCTCTAATTTCCTTGATATCAGCTTTGATTAACAGGATTGCATTAGATCAATAAAAATTTTCATAGAGATGGATAGTCATTTTTTTAGTTAGAATTTATATATAAAAAAAAAACTACCAATAATTTTTCAATACCTTTCAATATGTATCAATATTCCTAGTAATTCAATATATTCTCTTTCAGTGGGTATCAATAAGTATGAATGTCTACCAGTGCTTTTCAATATATATCAGTGATCTTTTTTTCAATGAGTATCGATAAGCAATAGATTTGACAAAAATAATCATAAGGCTCTGGCTGATTTTTTGCCTAAAGTAAAAAAAAATACCAATAAAATGTCCCAGATCCGTACCTTAAAAGATCTGAATAATGATAATAAACTTGGAGATACTCTAGCTAATTATTATTCTTCCAGTCGAACAGATCTTGAAGAACAACTTTCTTGTGCAAAAAAAGACTGTGAAGTTGCTATATATTGAGAAAGCCAGTTTGCGGATAATTATGATATCTTAGATAGCGAATACAAGCACATGTAGAATGACTTAAATAGATCTAGGAAAGAAAATGAGAAACTTTTCAATCAGATGCATCAACTTGAAGAGGAGATAACATGCTTATAATCAAAAATAAATGATTCTAAGCTTATAGACGAGATAAGATAATTGCATTCAGAGATAAACGACTTTAAGCTTCAGATTACTCGCAAAGATATTTCTCTTGCAGATGCTGAAAGCAAATTCTCTATAAAATCAGAGGAGATGCAAGTCCTCCAATCCAAGATGAAGGAAAAGATACAGTCTCTTCAATCAAGAGTAAAAGAATTAGAGCAGGATGTTTCTTTAGCACAGAATGAGTTATCAGAAATGGGATCTCTCGAGCGTAAATTCGAACTAGAAATGATAGAACTATCTACAAAAAATACCAGCCTAAATTTGGCAAAAATGGACTTAGAAGATTTATTGAGCGAAAAAAAAAGATGAATTAGAGCAAATAAAAGATGATTTAGTCACAGCACAAAAAGCATTAATAGAAAAAGACTCCCTCCTTCAAGAAACTAATGATCGTTTAACTGAGCAGATCCCAAAAACATCCAGTGAGTCTAAAGTGCTTGGAGGTGTTAGCGAACTAGAGAAAGATAACAGCATCACTAGCCCCAAAATAATCTCAGAATTACCTTATTCCTTATTTTTTCAGTATGCATTCATCTTCGTAATAGTATTACTAATCATATACATCCTATGACGCATATTCTCTCATCTATATTTGAATGAAGAAAAAAATATTTCAAACTATAAAATGCCCTTAAATAGAAATCATAGTTATAAATTCCTAATCCGATACACAGAAGAATCAAGAGACAGGACTACCCCTATGAAACTTTACCTTATGAATATGGATGAGGCTACAAAGCACGAATCATTCTCAAATTCAGCTATATTTTAAAGGTTTGTCCCATCTAAATCTAATTGATAAGGTATCATCAGATAGTCTTCGGATATCAATAATCATAAAGTGCTTTTTTATTACCTCATAAATTTTTTTTGCTAAAGACTTATAATCATCATACATATCTTTAAGAATTCGTTTTATACTATTTAATGTTTCACATCCATAATGCAATAAAATGTATTTAAAATTTCCGCGTATATTTTGATGGATTTCATAAAAACGTTGGGCTATATAAATTGAGCTAATTCTTTCATGTCTGCCTAATCTAAAAAAAGGAACAATTTTTAGCTGAGTTGTCAAAGGTTTCCCAGCAAGATTATCAAAGACTATAACAATAGATTGACCAGTTCTTTTGAAAGATGTAATATCAGGTAGTTCTTTAGGCGCAATCAGCTTAAATCTTACATTTTCATACTATGGAGTTTGCTTATCCATGGCTATAAATTCATAAAAACATTGTACTGCTTCCCATAGCTCTTCATCTTGGTATTACGTAATAACAATTAGATCATCACACGGAATATACCTTTTACCAAAATTTTTGCTCTCACTTTTTAGTATTTTATGATCACACTTTTCACTAGACATTCATGGATAGATTTTTGGATATTTACTTCCTAGAAGTAGATGTACTACCATGCATGTCTTTCCAGACTCAGAAGTGCCTGCAACTCCTAGTCTAAATGGAAGTTTAGGAGCGAATGGATTCTGTTTTTTCAAAGGTATAGTTTTATCTAATTTGCATAGTTTGTAATACTCCATAGTATTTTGAAAAGTAGGATATTTATTCAAGAAACATATTTTGTTCATCGCAAGGAAAACAGCTAATGAGTAGAATTTTACTTCATGAATACTTACTTTTTTCGTAATTATAAAAATTGGAATGGAGAACCTTTGATTTATATTGATCCTCAGCGCGTGATCTTGATCAGGATCCGTAGAAGTACAAGAAAAAAAGTATTCTGGCTAATGAATAGAATCTGACTTCATAGATACCAGTTCTTTTTTCGCCTTCTGCACCTGCAACTTTAAGTCCTCAATCTCACCTTGCAATTTCTTATTTGCATTAATCTGATTTATCAAGAAAAGTTTTATTATCTAATGTATATTCTTCACACAAAAAATATGAATGAATATGTAAAATAATAATAATTAACCACCAGGGTCGCTTTATTGATACAGAAAAAATAATAATAAATTTACTACATATATAATCCTATCTATTTGAAATTTATATTTGAACTGCCTTTATTTCTTTTAGATCTAACTGAGGGTGCGTTAAGTAGTAAAGACATATTAACTATTAGAATATTCCGTAAA
>CAJVPQ010001451.1:0-18062 GCA_910591825.1 Funneliformis caledonium
TTTATTGAAAACCAAAAAAGCCAGCATTTCTGAAATTACCAAAGAAATTAAATCTTTTTTCATTCTAGTCCTAATCCTTTCTTCTTTGGATTACAAAAGACAAGAATATCTTTATCATAATATTCGCCCATTCATTAGAGATGAATTTAAAGACATTACTTGTTCAAGACCAACCTACACTGATAATGAATAAAATATTTTAGTCAACAAATTTTATTACTTTATTAGATTTTGTTCATTTCCTTATATTTAATCTTTTAATGATATTAATATTAAAATATAATATATTACATGATAAAAAAAAGAAATTAAAATCATGACATTTAATAAAAATGATATAAATACAATAAATGAAGCAAAGGAATACTCCAATTATTATAGAGGAGTTCTTAAACCAGAAGAAAAGGTTGTCTTTGATAGTAATCTTTTAAAACTAAATGACACTTTGGATAAAATACTCCTTCAAGATACTGCTCAATTATTAAACAATTGAAGAGAAGTCAGAGAAAAAATAAAAAAGGAAAAAATGGGTTTAAGTTCAGAAAGTCATAAGTTATTGGCTTTCATCTTAAAAGAGCAAAAAGTTAAATCTATTTCTTATCAAGTTGTTAATAATCTAAATGATAATAAACCAGTTGATAAGGTTGTTAGTCAGTTTGAAGATATTTTGTTTAGTGAATTTGATTCTGAATTTGATCAGAAAATTAAAGATAAAACAATTGCTTTAGAAGAACTTTTGAAAAAAGAAGAAGAAATAATTAAAGAAATTGAGAGATTAAGAAAAAAATATAATACTGAAATTGTTAAAAAACAGACTGATTTAAGAAATAAAATTGTTAATGTTTTAGTTTCTAAGTTGAAAGATAATCTTCAAGATACTGGAAGTGGTGATCGAAAAATTTTGGATAATATGATTAAAAGTAATAAAGAATATGCAAATCGAAGTTACAGATCTAATATATCAAAGACAACTAAGCATTATGGATCAGTTATCAAAACTGGTTATAATAGAAATGGTAAACCTTATACTCATTCTATTTATTTGACTAATGATTTACCTGGTCAAATTTGAGTCATTCTCAAAGATCTTGACAAAGATAAACTTTTTGAATATATTTCTTCTTTAGCTTGTACTTGAAATAATTTAGACAAAACTATGTTTAAAAAAATGTTTGGTCAAATTGTAGATTGGAAAAAAAGTGAATTTAAAAGTGGTGGTAATAATAATTCAATAGATTATTTTGATGATTCAGAAGGAAGTTTTGAGTTTATTAAAACTTGTTTTACTTATAAAATTGATAAGACAATTGAAATAAGGAGAGTGTTAAAAAAGAGATTAGATATTTTAGTAATGTACTTTATGTAATGCATGCTCTCTTTCCCAAAGATAGCAATTACCAAGATAGTCCTTTCTTAAAAGTTGGTGAAAAGAGTTGTTTGCAATTTAAGAACAATAAAAGTATAGATACTTCTTATACTTTTTATTGAAGAAGAACAGATGCAAGCATTATTTGAAAGAATTATTTTGTTGAGAGTGGAAGTGCAAGTATTCTTAAAGTTTCTTTTGACTTTGAAAAAAAAACACTTAACTTAAGCAGATGGTCAAATTCCTGAATTCTTTTGACAAGTTTATAATAATAATGAAGCCATTGATTTTAGTGAATATAATACAGTATTAAGCAGTGATGCAGTTAGTCTGAAAAAAATTTGTGAAAAGGAAATAACTGTTTATGAGAAAAAATTAAGTAGTGAAACATTATCAATGTTTCATCGCTTTATACTTAGAAGTAATTATAGGGATTATATTAAGAATTTAGTCAAAAATGGCATGGATGCTGATGGAAAAAAATGATTAACAGATAATGAATATAAATTAGTTGAAAAAGAGTTAGACAGAGTTGCTAATAAAGTAGCATTAGCTACTATGAAATCTCTTGCAAGTTTCAGAGATAATGTAAGAGCATTGGAGATTGATAAGTTAGAAAAAAGAGCAATTGGTTTTAATTCAAATCAGATAAGATGGCTTGTTATTAAATATAAAAAAAATAACAAAGTTACTGATTCAATAATAAATTTATGAAATGAATTAAAAGGAGAAGGTGCTAAGTTAGGTAAGAAAGTTGATAAATTAAGAGAAATTAGTTCTAAATAAAGTAAAGTCAACAGCGAAAAAGAAGCAGCCAAAAAAGTAAAAGAAGATGCTAAAAAATTACAGGCAAGTAGTTTAATTATTCAATTTAAAACTTTCTGAAATAAGTCTGATAAGAGAAATTATTGAGAGTTATTATTTATGCGCAACATTTTGGGATAGATTAAAAAGTGAGAAAGTTTAAAAACTGATGTTACTTTTGATCCTGCTGCTGAATTAGCCAAATTAGATGCTGCTGAAACTAATAATCAAAGTAAATTAGCTAAATATAATCATTGAGTAAAACATGATACTCACTTTACGAAAAGATTAGAAAACTGAAAAAAAGATGATGGTAAATACTTTAATGAGGAAGTTGTAAAAAATTATTTGCAAAGTATAAAAGATTCTTTGGAATTAGTAGGTCGGGAACTAGATTCTGTAGAATAAAATGAGTTAGACCAAATTAATCACTATATTGAAAATGGTGAAGTTTTCATAGAAGAGAGAATTCTGCTTATAGAACTAAAAGGAGCTTTAGAAGTCAAAACTAATATGTTTAGTGATCTAACTAAAAAATGAATCAATTATTCTCAAAACATTAATTTCAAAATCAATGTTAATGAAATTAAAGAATTGGCAGGCAGAGTTAATAAACCAGGAGCTAAAATCAAAACCTCTGAGTTAATTAAATACTGCAAAGAAGTCTTGGCTAAAAAATCTAAACTAATAGAAGATGATACTTATGATCTTTCCAATCTAAGGGATAAAGATCGTGATTGATTAGATTGATTCTTTACCTGAGACCCTGAAATAGTGGTGGAAACAATTGCTTTACAGAAAATCAAAGCAGATAGTAATCTCAAAAAACAAATTCTGAAAGAGATAGAAGATTATAAAGAAAATCAAAAAGGATTAGTTAGGTTAGATCTCTCAGTTTATGAAGATGGTAAAGAATTTACTGAAGAAGAAATCATTAAATACTATGCTAAAAAGTTAGGAGGACAAAATTATGCCAAGAAGCATTATGAAAAGCCTTTTGAAGATAATCAACAAGAAGGTTTCTGAAGAATTAATAATCCTTCTGCTTGAGCAGCTGGAGGAGAAATTCTTTTATTACTAAGTAGTCTTGGTTGAGTTATCTGAAAAAGAAAACTCCTGGCTCAATGATGAAACTCCCCTACTGAACTAGAAGAAGAGGATGATGAAGAAGATGATGATTAATAATGATTTGTTTGTTTATTCTGCCAGTTTTCTTTTCTTTCTTAGTTTATTATAAGTTGAGGTTAAGGTTTGTTTATTGTTTATTTTTTTTTGTTCCTTTTGGTAAATTTCATAAATAATTTTTTCTTAATCTAGATATTCCTGGAGAGTTTGGGTGTCATTGATTTTAAAAATGTAAAATGTAATTTTCTCTTCTTGAGCTTTCTTTAAAATGCTTCTAATGATGCTATAATTCTTTGGTTCTATAGTGAATTTAATGTAAATTAGTTTCATATTAATATTTTATATAGGGATATTCCTATATTAATTCTGTTATGATTTATATTCATTCTATTCTGGTATAATAAGAGGAACATTAAAATTAACAAGTCTATAAGTTATGAATGAGCACTATTATTACTTTTCAAAATGTCATCAGTTACCCTGATCAGTTTTACAGCCACATCATCATCAGCCTCTCATTTATTATTATGTCACATAATAGAATGTTCACTTTGTCTGGTTTTGTTGCAGTCTACCCCATATGTTAATCAATATATTTCATGTTATAAAATTTTTAATTAAAAAATAAACTTAATAAACTTAACTTTTTTGGTTATAAGTTTTATTAAAGTATTAAATTATTTTTAATAGTTATTTTAATATATATATAATAAAAAAATAATTTATTTTTTTATAGAAGAATATAGTAAGTTAGTTTAATAAATTTATTAGAATAAAAAAAAGAATTAAATTTTACATACCTAAGTATTTTTTTAAAAATAGTTGTAAAAAATACAAGAATCTTGACTTTTAGTATTAAAAAAATTTAATAATTAATAAAATTATTAAATATATATTTAAAAAATAAATTAATAGATTTTATTAAATAAAAAATGAATAATATTTAAGTTTTATTAAATATTCAAAATTTAAAAAAACATATTATATAATAAATTTATTTTATAACATAGTTAATAACTTTAAGTGATATAAGAATTTTTTATTATGATCAACATAACTTTATAAATATGTATCCTTATAAGATATTACAATTAATATCTAATAATTCCATTTCTTACATATTAATAAAATCCATTTTTCTTTCATATAATTATATTTATCATCAATATTATTTATAATATTTTAAGTATAAGTGACTAAATTATTTAAAGTATATTAAAATTTACATTAATAATAATGTAAACTCTATTATTTATAGAATCACTAAAAAAAATTTTAAAATTAAAATTGATCAAGAAAATGAAATGGAATTAGTAAAAAAAATGATATACCTAAAGAATTATTAAAGCAAATATTTTTATTTAATAATATTTTAATTTGATTATTATTGATAAAATTCTAATTTTCAGATATGCAATTTATATATTTAGAAAGTATCTAATTATAGATATAGATAGATTTAAAAGAAAATTTTTTAAAAATGTTACCTTGAACTTTATAGAAATAAATTCATAAATTCATTTTCATGTGTCAAATGTATTTTTTCAAGTTATTTTAATTATATAAATTGACTATGTCACTAACCAAGATTTATTTTTGAATAATAAACCATTTTTTAATTAATATATCATTAATTATTTTATAAGATTAGCATACGACTAAAAAGGAAGAATCTAACACTCTATAAAGAACTAATAATATTATTATGCCTTTTCATTTCTATCATCTCTAATGTTATCATTTCTATCATCAAATGAATTCCCACGTTCTAATTTATCATAAACAATATTTTGTTTTCTATTTTGTTTTGAATCTTGATCTTTAATCCAAGTATAAAGACAAGTACCAAATAATATTAAAAAGATTCCACCGACACGACCAGTAGTTAACAAGTCACCAAAAATCAAATTCCCAAGAATAGTTTGTACAACCCCGCGAAAAGCTGAGGAGATCATATGAGTAACGGGTGAAGTTACTTTAATTTGAAGGAATCCTGCCACATTAATTAAAAAACCAAAGAATCCAGTAACCAAAATCCCAATTAAAAAGGTTTTTGATATGCCGCTAGAATTATTTTGAAATAATTCCGAATATTGATTTTGTTCTCGGAACAAAAATATTAATGGCATAAATGCAATAGCACTCAAAATATTATTATAATAAACCAAGTCTAACGTATTACCTTTTACCACGGTTAAACTTTTCTTAATGACAATAGCGTGCAACGCCGTTGAAATTGATGAACAAATACCAAAAGTGATACCAACAAAAGAAATTGAAAGTCTTTCAGAAGATACACCGACAAAAAATCCAATACATACAACCAAACATGCTAATAAGATTTTATGTGATGTTTTTTGTTTTAAAAACATAAATGAGAATAAAACTGTAAATGGAAGCACTAAAGCTCTTGCAACTTGATAAAAACTTGCGTCTACATATTGTAAACATATCGTATTAAAACTAAGTCCTAAAACATTTATTGCTATTAATGGTAATAATCCTATGCATTTTTTTTTTTCAAGTATTGGTAATTGTAATATACCGAATATGCTGGAAAAATGTAATAGAATGACTGCCATTACTACTTGAAACCAAAGCAATGTGAAAGGCAAGGGGACTCTATTTAACACCCACTGTTGATGTTAAAAAAATTGTGTTAATAGAATTTCTTGAACCTTCCCTCCAAAAAATTAAGCATTTAAAAATTACCTTATTCACAAATACCATCGTTAATGCTGTTGAAATGTAAAATGATACTGAAAATATGACCATACCACGACTAACTGTCTCTTGACTTTTACTCATTTTGATTTTTGTCTACAATGAAAGGGTAAAAGATAAAAAATGCGGGAAAGCTAACGCAAATTACACAATCCTATTCGATTTATTTGCCAATCAAATCATTGAATTTATTTTGCATCAAAATTGAAATTGAGCCATCTAGCCAATCATGATTATTTTTCGATAAAATGATAATTTTTATTTAAAAGCAAACCAATTTTCAAATTTTTTTTTTGCAAACAAAAAATTTGATCCGATTTTTATATGCTTTAAACTCTTTTATTTCCCCCCCTTTATTCCATATATGAGGTCATTTTATGACGAAATTAAATAATGATCGGCAAATTTTCCCATAGTACTTAAGATCATCACGAGTTTTTTTGAAATTTCAAATATTACTTAATTTAGAAGATAAACCGAGCATAACGATAAAACAAGCATTCGTTCGATACTTCTATTGTAATTTTTAACTTTTTTTTTTTGGTCTAAAAAACATAATTCATTAAAAGTTCTTATTACAATAATGTCAAATGCAACTCATAAATCTATCGCTCAACTTAAAAAGGAAGCTATTGTTGCTTATGAACCTAATCATTTTAGTATAAAGCAATGGTTAAATTCAACAAACAAAATACTCGATGCGGTATGTTATTTTACTAATGTTGCTGAATAATTTGTATTATGAATTTTTTAACATTAGTTTTTGTAGGCAAAATTAGCAAAAGAAATTAACGAGAACAATGCCAATGAAACTATATATGTAAATAATATAAGAGCTACAAGGTAAGTTCTTTTCATTTTATTTCAAAACTTTAAACGAGAGATTAATATCAACTAATACATACATACATACATACATATATATTTGTTCTTTCTTATTCAGTATATTATTAGAAATAATACCTAAACACAGAGATTATCATCATGAAATTTATAATCGAGCAGGATCAACTTATTCTGATTTCTTCAAATTAAGAAATGTAAGACTTTATTTATTTATTAGCATTTTGGTTTGTTTATTATAGTTATCAAATGTTAATTAATTAATTAATTAATTTTAGAGACTTGATAAGATTATGGCTGAAGCGGAAGAGGCGGCTAAAATATTGGAAGAAAGAGAACTCAACGAGAATATATTGGAGGGACAAAATGATCAGAGAAATTCGAATACTATATCATCATCATCATCATCTAACCCCATTCAAATGCCAATGCCTCAATTTTCACCAGCTGGGTCATCAAACTCGAATTCAGCATTAGATATATCAAATCATGGGTTCAACGGTCTTCCTCGTTCACCTGTTTATATAGTATCAGAAAATATGATTGGTAGTGTATCTTTAGATAATTCCTCAGATTCAATGATTCCAATGAATCCATCCGTTGCTGAAAGAGTAAAAAGTTTACAAAATAGAGGTTTAAACGTTGATAGGGTGCATTCAAATATCAATAAGTCGCTTGCTAAAGATACTTCATCTACGTTGAGTGGTAATACTTCGACTTCACCAAAATTATCAATGCCAACTCCGATTCCAACTCCTCCTACTTCGGTTAATAATGATAATTCGGTGCATAATAAAATATCATCTTCACCTACTACCTTGTCAACTGGATTGAATGCTCAACAATCCAATGTCGATTCTTTCCTTGATTTAAAGCTTTCGGATTCAATAAATGCTGGGGATCTGTTATCATTTTTTAAGAAAACTGATCACTCACCAACAATATTAATACTGGATGTTAGAAATAGAGAAGAATTTGATGCAGGACATATTAAAATTGATAATATAGTTTGCTTAGAACCACTCATTCTAGCGGAAGGGTTAGTAATTTAATAATTTTATTATCGTAATAGTTTAGATATTAATTCGCTTGAATTTTTTTATTTTTTGAAAAAAAAACAACAAATTAGAATTTCTAGCATAGACTTGGAAAATAACCGTTTAATACTTTCTCCAGTAAAAGAACAAGCTTTATTCAAGGATCGTGATAAATTTGATTTAATTGTGCTTCACGACAAGGATTCGACTTATTATCCATCAACAGGAAAATTTAATTCACCTTCAGCAATTGGACGTGGTAATATTTTGTCACGTTTAAAGTCGGCGATTTATGAAAATGATTATCAAAAAAAATTACGAAGAATGCCTGTTTTGTTAAATGGAGGTTTTGAAGCTTGGAAACGTTTGGCTGGAGATAATTGGATTGAAAAATCTAATACTGTTATTCAAAGTAATGGAATCGCAAATACTGATATTGGTGCTGAACCGATAAATGTACCATATAAAAACGACAAATCAAATAGAAACGGTTTTGTAATTTCAAATGATAATTCTTCTTGGGTTGAAAATATCAATACAAGGTATGATTTCCTCTAATACATAAAAAGTTCTTTCACATTTTTATTAATGTACTGATTATCTTAAGTGTATTACTAATCTGATTACCTTTTTTTTTCGCATAATATTATTACTATTACTATTATTAAATAAGGCCTGTACACTCTCCTATTAAAACAAATGATATTGTTAGCAAAATACAAAATAATGAACCTATTAGCTCTGGTAGAGCTCCGTATATAACAAATATATTCGAGCTAGTGAGTAATGATTATTATTGTTATTATTATTTTCATTCTTTATTAAAAGTTATATTAATTATTTTTTTTTTTTTTTTTTTTTTTTTTTTACTTTTTTTACTTCATCTCAGTTTCAAAATCCTTCTATTCAGTCGATGACTAAAAGTAACTACGTGGAACATTCATCAGATAATTCTACTATACATTTCCAATCGACGCATATCTCGAATAAACTTAGTTCAGAATTGTCAACTTCGCCAGAATTATCATCGATTTCTAACGAGACAAAAGTTAATCCTGAAAGCATTAATACTTCATCTCAATCTGGTAGGAAATTACAACGTCGTGGAACTATATTTGATAATCCATATTATAGCTTTAGTGAAGTAAAAAATCCAAATTACGCAACTAAACCACCAAAACCCAGTCGCCAACCTCCACCAATCCCGTCTCCAAAAAAACCTTTGCCTCAACCTCCTGAAACATCCTCGAATCGAAAAAATACATCAATTCCTTCACTTAATAATAATGATTCTACACCGAGTCAGCATACTCCTAGCTTAGGACAAATGAGTATGCAACAAAGACCGTCCTCAAGTGCTGGTCATCATCAACGATTCCCAACTTCTGATAGTAGCTTTTCTCAATTAGGATCAGGAATTGGGTCAACTGGGTTAAAAAATCTCGGGAATACTTGTTTTATGAATTCTGTTATTCAATGTTTAAGTGGTACGGTTCCATTTGCTAGGTACTTTTTGGATGGTAGTTATAAACGACACATCAATAAGACAAATCCTTTAGGAACTAAAGGAGTATTAGCTGAAGCATTTGCAACTTTAATTAGAGTGTTATGGAGTGAGAACTATACATTTGTTTCTCCTGTTACATTCAAAACAGCTATTGGCCGATTTTCATCACAATTTTCTGGTACAGAACAACATGATTCTCAAGAATTTCTTGCATTTTTATTGGATGGTTTACATGAAGATTTGAATATTATTGTGAAAAAACCAATAATTCCTGATCTGACCCCTGAAGAAGAGCAACAAATGGAACAAATGGAACTCATTTCTCCGCAGATTGTATCAGAAATAGAATGGGAAAAGTATTTGAGGCGTAATTCTTCGGTGGTGGTTAGTCTGTTTCAAGGACAATTTCGTAATACTTTAAGATGCTTAACTTGTAATAAGACATCTACAACTTATAATGCATTTATGTATCTTTCATTACCAATTCCTCAAAATTATAATGGAGAGAGAATAACTTTACATCAATGTCTTAATGCTTTTATTAAAGAAGAAATACTAGATGGAGATGATGCTTGGAATTGTTCTAAATGTCGAGTTCCTCGACGGGCAATAAAACAACTTAGTATTTCAAGATTACCAGATGTTTTGTTGATACATTTAAAAAGATTTTCATTTAGTGGACCGTTTAGAGATAAATTGGAAACTATGGTTTCTTTTCCTATAAGAGATTTAGATTTAACATTATATGTACCAACTCCTATTGAAAAGCCTACGTCAATTGGATGTAACATTCAACATGAACTACCGGGCACAGGAGCTGGAAATCATCATTCTCTACAACAATCTGGACCTTTTAAATATGATTTATTTGCTGTTTCAAATCATTATGGAGGGTTAAATGGTGGACATTACACTGCTTGTGTAAGAAATGGATATAGACATGAATGGCATAACTTTGACGATAGTAGGGTATCAATATGTGACGAAAGTAGTGTTATGGTGAATATATTTTCTCTCTTTTTTTTTTATTTTTTTTTTTCTTTAAAAGAAAATAGGAATACTTATAAGATAATTGCTTTCGTCTCTAGTCACGTGCTGCATATAATTTATTCTACGTACGAAAAAGCATTTGATGTGGATATCCTGTGTAGGTTACACCAAACGAATGAATTTAAATCGGTTGTGAAACGTGAATTGATGAGTCACATTAATATATATTAATAGAATGACCAATGTGTATTATAATGAACTTTTAATTTTTTTGTAATAAAAATTAATCGTCTATCAGTTTATTTAAGAAATTGATTATCATACCCATTTTTATATCACAGACACATTCTTATTTATCTAATATATAAACGCGTTCTTTTTTATTCGTTTTTTTATCTTTTTTTTTTTTTTTTTTTGAACGAAACCTTACAACTTTAAAAAACTTGGCCTTTTTAAAATGTTCGTTTTTAAATTTTTTTTCTTAATATTTTTTTTTAAAAAAATATATATACACGGGATAAATAAATAAATAATTCGCGTAAAATAATTTTTTTTTTGTAGAAATAATGGTGGTTACGAGAAATCATGTTCAAGAAGACGACGATTCTACACCTTCTGTTAATGATGAAAATTTAGTTTCAGAAGAGGAAGAATCTGATGATGAATACATTGTAGAAAAGATTTTAGAACATCGAATTAAAAAAGTTAGACTTTATAAATATATATTGTTGTTTACGCGAAATTTCTCATGAGAATTTGTTAAAATTTTTTTATTTAAAGGGAATCACGCAGTATTATCTTAAGTGGAAAGGGTTTCCTGAAGAAGATAACACATGGGAAAATGAATCAGACATGTACGTTAAATATACATGAAATTTTGGAGAAATCATTTTATAAGCTTTTTTATTTTATTTTATTTTTATTGTAATTTATTAGTTTTGCAACAGAACTTGTTGAAGAATATTGGAAAAAGAAAAATGAAACGAGTAAAACAAAAAAAGAAGAAAGTTTTGATAAAATTTCAAAGAAACTGAATATGATAACAAATAATCAAGATAAACTTCGTAAACGTAAATTCAGTGATTCATTTATTGAAGAACCCGATTTTTCTTTACTTGAAGATTATCCTCCACCGGACCTTACTAATTGGGAAGAGGCTGTTGATGATGTTGAAACTGTAGAAAGAGATTCCGAAGATAATGATAAAATTCTGGTCTATTTAAATTGGTATTTTGAGATTTAATTTTGTAAATTTATGATGTGAGATTTGAGAACCAAAAATTTTTGTTAAATCTTTTTTTTTTTTTTAAAAAAAAAAAAAAAAGGAAAAATGGTCATAGAACAAGACATCCAGCTTCTATCGCTAATTTAATGTGTCCACAAAAGGTAACCATAATATTTCTTCTATCATGAAAGCTTATCATTAAACTAATTAGAATCACTTTGCTATTACATACAGTTAATTCGTTTTTATGAGAAGCATTTGAGATTTAAAAATTTTGAAGAATGAACTCGAATTGTTATATAACATTGTTTTTTTTTCTTGATCAAAAATTATTAAAATTGATTTTAGGATTAGATCGATCAATTACTTAGTTCATAACATGATGATTTTTTTTTTTTTAAAGAAAAAAAACAAAACAACAAAAATTGGAATGATTTTTGAAACTTTGTAAAAAAATGCTGATTAGTGGTTATAATAATAATATAATAGTAATAATAAAAATAAAAAATATATATGTATATATGTATATATTTTTTTCTAAATAGATTCACTATGATAAATAATAACTCCCAATTAAAAATTTTAATAATTTTTTATCTAAACGACATCTAATTTTAAAATAAATAGGAGTACTTTTAGAATCTTTGTTTCATTCTGGCAGTAATTGTTCTTAAATTTGCGTGTACTTTCCCTGGTGGACTACCTAATATTAATGATACAACTGAATCACGCGCAATCTTAATATTTTGATATGAACCTAAAATATGAACAGATCTAAAAAAAAAAAATTTAAATGAATGATTTTAATAATAATAATATTCATAATATTCATAATATTTAATAAGTATACTCACGTTTCTGCCAATACGATTCTTGTTTTGGAAGTATTTTCAATGGCAAATTTCACTTTACCATTTTTACCTGCTATACGACCAATTGCACGAGACAAGTGATCATCTCCCAAGTTTTTTACTAAGAAATAAAGAAAAAAAATTATTTATTTAAAAATTTCTATAGATGAAAAGTTTTATTAGATTCAAAATACCATCTTTTATGTCAAATGAATCTATGAAAAGATCGTCAACACGTAAAATTGCTATTGCATCCTACATAAGTTTTCGAATTTATTTTAGTGAAGACCTCGAGAGAATTTTTTAAATTCAGTTTTACCAATCATACATCAATATCAAATCCCAACATAAAAGCCTTTATAAAATCTGCAGCCTTTTGAAGTGATCCGGGATCTTCTGTATATTTAGATGTCTAACATAAAGTTTATAAAAAACTATTATAAGTACTCAATTGTAATTTTTTTTATAAACAAAATTTAAATATACAATCGTTTTACCTTTATCTCAACACGGTTTGATCTTACATTCATTTTAACTTGTAAATTTAAATGTTTTACCAAAGGTTCATAAATCTTTTTCCATTCTTTTTTAAGTGGTGTAAACCTATTGGGCGGAACAGGTATTCTACGAACTTGTGGTGCACCATTCTAAAAATTTTATTAAGGGATTAATATGGGAGTGTTTCTAGGAAAATCAGGTTCTGAGAAATTTTTAACTAAAATTAAGAGCTTAATACATTTTAATCTAATAACATCAAAAACTAAAATGCAATAAAAATCTCAATTTCGCTAAAAAATTCCCAGAACCTGATTTTCCTAGCAATCAACCCATATATTAATTCAAATTACGAAGTGATTAATTCCCGAATGTACTTACGTTAAGTTCATTAATAGTAGCAGGACGAAATTTTGGTTTAACGGTCTCCTCCTCGTCAGTTAACTTTTTTATTCCCGTTGATTCTTCTTCAATTTGTTCTCCTGATACTGGTACATATCCAGCATCAATCATAATTTCATCAGTGTCTTTAACTTTATTCGACATTTTGTAAGAATAGGTGCCAACAAAAAAAAAAAAATTTGGTAAAAAAAAAAAGTTTTTATAAATTCATTGGTCTGTACCACCTATAATTTTTTGATAAGATTATCTTGAAAAATATAAAAATAAATTTATTTTTTTCAGAAAATATATATCATTTTTTTTTTATTTAAAATGGTTCTTAAAGTTTCGAACCCTAATAATGTTAAAATATACACAGTTTCTGGATCAGGATCTCGTTCAATACCAGATTGGCTAGAACGAAGAAAAAAAAGAGTATTAAAAAACGATCCAGGTAACTGTTAACAACTCTAATTCTTCACTCGGAATTTGGAATTAATACAATCTTTTTGTATAGAATGGACTTCTAGAGTTGAATTGATTCAAGATTTTGAATTTCCTGAAGCTTCGTTACGAATAAAAACAACGAGAGACGGTCATTTCGTAATGGCGACAGGTATGTAATTATTATTATTTCTATTTTTTATTTTTTATTTTTAAAAAGATATTCTGAACTCGTAATTTTTAGGTGTTTATAAACCGCAAATTCGTGTTTATGAATATTCAGATATGTCAATGAAATTTGATCGACATACAGATTCAGAGAATGTTAATTTTGTGGTAAAGATATAAATCAAATTCTCGTCTCCATTAATTATAATATAATTCATATTTTTTGAAATTATCATAGATATTATCGGATGATTGGACCAAGTCCGTGTTATTACAAAATGATAGAACGATTGAGTTTCATACACAAGGTGGAATATATTATAAGATTAGAGTTCCAAAAGTAAATTAAAAATAATTTTTTTTCTTTCCATCCAATTCAAACTATTTGGTTAATACTAAAAAAAGATTTTGATATAGTTTGGAAGAGATTTAGTATATCATTATCCCTCATGTGATCTACTCGTAGGAGCATCGTCGCATGAAGTGTATAGGTTAAATTTAAGTCAAGGAAGATTTTTGAATTCATTTTCAACAGATTCAACAATGGGAGTAAACGTTACAATAATAAATCCAGCACATCAATTATTCGGGTTTGGTACAGAAGATGGTACAATAGAATTATGGGATCCAAGATCAAGATCAAGAATTGGTTTATTGGCTCCACAACTACCTCTTTCAGCCTCTTCTTCAATGAGTCTTAATAATTCACTTCAAGTTACGGCTATGGAATATAGAAGTGATGGACTTTCTTTAGCGGTTGGAACTTCTACTGGTCACATTTTATTATATGATTTGAGAAGTTCAAAACCTTGGTTGGTTAAAGATCATCAATATGGTTATCCTATTAAAAAACTATCGTGGTATGATGATGTTATGGGAGATAGAGGAAAATCTAAAATTATTAGTGCCGATTGTAAAATTATGAAAATTTGGGACAAAGATAATGTAAATTTCTCCTAGATGCTAACTCGGAATGTGTTTATAATTTTCATTTACTTATTTATTTATTTATTTATTTTTAAACTTTAATTTTGTAGGGAGCTAATTTTACTTCAATAGAACCCAATACGGACATAAATGATTTTTGTGTTGTGCCGGATTCTGGTTTGATCTTTGTTCCTAATGAAGGAATACAAATCGGTGCTTATTATATTCCTTCATTAGGTCCTGCACCAAGATGGTGTTCCTTCTTAGATAATTTAACGGTAAATTACATTTGCTTTTTTTTAGTAATCTTTTTAAAGCGAATCTTCAGATTAAAAATATGCGTGTGTGTAATTTTTGCTTAGGAAGAAATGGAAGAAAATCCTCAACCAAACATTTATGAAGATTATAAGTTTGTCACTAGAAAGGAATTAACAAGGTAACTATATAACAAATATTTGCATTTATCCACATCAAATATTGAATTTCTAATGTATTTTATCTTGAAAAAAACGAAAATAATAATAATAATAATTTATTTATCGTTGGTAGTCTTGGTATGGATCATTTGATTGGGACAAATGTATTAAAACCATATATGCATGGATTTTTTATGGATTTACAATTATACGAAAAAGTAACAGATTTATGATTAGTTTGCATTTTCATATACCGTTTAACTTTGAATTGCACGATTTATAATCTAAATTTTATATTATAGGCCAAACTTATTGCAAACCCATTTGCATATGCTGATTATCGGGAACGTATAATTAAAGAAAAATTAGAAAAAGAAAGAGGATCGCGTATAAGAGTAAAGAGGAAATTACCTAAAGTTAATAAAGAATTAGCAAATAGATTATTAAAGTTTTCAGAAAAGAAAAAGGATGATAAACGACAAGGAGAAGATTCCGCTTCTGCTATAGTTAATGATGATGCCATTAATCCACTTAAAGATAATAGATTTAATGAATTATTTACTAATCCTGATTTTGAAGTTGATGAGAATACTACTGAATATAAATTATTACACCCTACCGTATGTAATTTGTGTATTTTTTTTTTTAATGAATTTGACTTTTTTTTTTTTTTTTTTAAGACCTTTCTTTTTTTTTTTTTTTGTAGAAACGGAGTTTGAAGAAATATGATGATGAGGATGAGGATGAACAAATGGAATCTGAAGAAGAAAGTGATGCATCAACATTTGAATCAGAGATTGACAGTGATGAAGGTATTACATTGATATTAACTATTAAGTATAATACAGTATACAAATTTAATATTCTGGTTATTCTTTTACAGATTTAATAACGCAAATAAATAAACAGAAGGGAGAAAAGATGAAAGATGAATCAATACGTAAGACACCGAATTTACAAAAGAAAAAGGTAGGTTCATTTCTCTCTCTCTCTCTCTCTTTTATAAAAAAAAAAAGCTCTAATTTAATTTTTTGACAATATTTATTAAAGGGTATGAAATCAACAAATAGAAAATGGGATAGTATTGGTGAAATGACAATGACATTTAAATTAAATAGTAAAAAAGATAATGATTCTCATAATAATAAGAATAATAATTATAATCATCAAAAACGTAATAGAAGATCCGCTAGTAAGAATGTTTTTAGAGGGTTAGGTTAATAAATCATTTTGTTCTGAACAAATTCAAGATTAATTTGATTTTGATTTTCAAATTGAAATATTTAAATATCAAATCGAATTGCCTAAATTTACATAAATAGTTGATTTACAAATTTATTTAAATAAATAAATTCTAAAAATATTACATTTTATTTAAATGATTTTTTTTTTTATTAAAAAAAATTTTATAATCATATATATAGCTTTTTATAATATTTGATAGAATAATTATATAAAATTTAATACAAAAATAATTCAAATAATAAATTAAGTAATAGAATTAGAATAGAAAACTTTATTTATGATAAATTTTTTTTCAAATTTCAAAACTAAATAATTAAAATAAAAAAATTAAAAATAATTTCTTTTTAATGAAATTAAAGATTTTATTTAAAAAATAAAAGATATTAATTTTATTCTAATAGATTTTTAATTTAAGAAATATAGTAATTTTAAAATTAAAGATATAAAAAGGTTTACTTTAGATATTATAAATAAAAATTTATTTAAATTTTATAAAAAAATGTATTAAAAGTAATTTACATTTTTATAAATTTAACAAATTTTTTTGATTTAGTTATAAAATTTTAATATCGATCAGCATTCAGTAAAATGAATATATATATAAAATATAAATTTTTTAAATTTTAAATTTTTAAATTCTTTAATTATTATATTAATATAATTAATAAGAAATTATTTTCTAATAGTATATAACAAATGATACAAATTAAAATATATACAGTCAACTCTTGTTATAACGAACTCTATGTCTAGACCTCAACTTCGCTATAAGGCTATAGTGAAGATTTTAAGAGATTTGATTGGCCAATTCGCTATAACAAGAGTATTTTTATTAGATTTGTTCAAAAAATTCGTTATATCAAGAGTTCGCTATATCAAAAGTTGACTGTATATATATAAAAAATATATAAATACTTCTATTTACTATAAACTTATAAACTTTCATTTCCTGTCTTATAATAATCTTTCATAACATTACAACGACTAACAAAACAAGGCTTTCATACCTTTTATGTTCTGCATAATTGGTTAATAATCTACCAAAATATAGCCTCCTTAGTAACACAATATGAGCTTACCTGGCTCACCATCACCTCACCTTCATTACAAGATCTTAAATGTCACTGTTATAATCATATAACAAATAAATTAAATATTATTTTGCATTATAAAAGATTATTTACACTATTATTTAATAACTTATTTTTATATATATAAATATTAAAAAAATATATATAAAATATTTTTATTTTTAATGATTTAATCTTATATGTATAATATAAAATAAATACTGTTACCGTGGAATTCTTCAACTCAGGGTGATCACGTTATCAAGTCTCTACTCAAAATTTCTAACTGCAGTTTACTGCGGTTAAGACGTTAGGATCCGCCTAGCTCTTAACTTTGTCAAAATTACACGTTAGACTTAAATAAAATCTATCAAGTATGAAGACTTGAAAGACGAGATTATGAATAATTTATTTAAAGAACTCGGATGACGAACTCAATTACAA
>CAJVPQ010001452.1:0-18062 GCA_910591825.1 Funneliformis caledonium
GCTGTTCAATGATTAATAACGTGAAAATATTTCTGGAAATAGTAAAATTATATTTGTGTAATGAAATCAGTAATCATTTACTATAACGAATAATTCATTAACGCTATAACGAATTATTCGTTATAGCGTTAACAAAGATTCTTATAATGAAGTCCTGATCGGCTGGATCAGCAACTTCGTTATATCGAGATGTGACTGTAATATGAAACTTATTTACATTAGATCTACCATAGAACCCAAGAATTACAGCACCATTAGAAGTATTTTGAAGAAAGAACAAGGTGAAAAAATTGCTCCTTATATTTTCAAAATAAATGATACTCAGACACTTGAAACTTATCTAAAAAAAGAAAGGATTACCTATGAAACTTACTATGAAGAAAGAAAATCATAAATGTTAGAAAAAGAAAGTATCATGATGATGCATTATTATCTAATAAAAAGCAAAAATCTTTAAAAGAAAAATAACTATCATTTTTTTTGATAGTTGAAATGAATTTCAATTTATACAGAATTTCTTTAAACTACTTTCTTATTTTCAATCAAGATCATCTCTTTGTTTCTTTAGCTTCAATTTGAGCAACTTGTTAGTTCTGTTGTTTCATTAATCATTTAACCTCACTTTCAAATCTTTTAATTTTATCTAATAATTCTTGCCTTTGCTTATTATGTCAATTCTTTGAAACTTTTAAGGCTTCTAAATGAGTACTGATTTCTTTCTTAATACTGGATATTTACTATTTTAAGTCTTTATTTTGCTGTTCCAATCTACCAACATAACTCTTTGTCATTATTTCTGTTATGGTTGAAGTTTTAACTGGTTCATCTTTCCTTAAATCACAAAAACAATCTATACTATTTCCCATAATTCTACTGCAATCATTACAATAAGGTAAAGTATTATCATCAAGGGCTTTTTTACACTTAACACAAATATAAACAATACTATTGTAATCATTATTACTTGTATTGTAAGATACTATTTTGTAAGTAGCAGTTAAACTTCTTTCTCTTTCAAAAGGACAGAAATTACAATGCCATTTATCTCCTCTCTTCAGCTCATTAACTTGATATTCTAATTTCATGCTATTTATTCTTTTACAAGATATAGGTTTCAAATTTTCTCAAGTCATTTCTTTTATTTGGCTAACTTTGTTCTTTACTTTATTAGTTAGAAGTTTAAATTTGTTTTCTTTCTTTGGTAAAATTGGTAGTTTTTGAAGCTGCTTATCTGCCAAATATTTCTATTATGTCACAATTTTTTCCAACAATTCTATTCGCCTAGAAGCCTTTTCTAAGTTGTCATCTTTTTCTTTATTTTGTCTTATTCTTCACTATCTAGCCAATTCAAGAGCATCTAAATGACATTCAGATGTTTCCTTCTCTAATTCTAATACTTCTTCTAATTCTTTAATCTGTCCCTTCTTTTCTTTTAACTTTTCTTTATATTCCTGCTTTTGTTCAAACTTTTAGGAATTTAAATTACTGATTTTTGACCAACTTCCTGTATATTCTGAAGCTAAGTCATTTGAATAATCAATAAAATCATTTAGCATTTTTTCAATGATGATGTTGTCAAATTAAACTCTTTTACAGTTTTTGACTCATTCTCTTGTTTCATTAGGATCTACTGCCATTTTTAATTTTCTTTTATCTAATCATTTCTTATTTAATTTCTTGTATCATCATGTTCCCTTAGGAGCATACATACTAACTTCACCCTTGCCATTAAGAGACTGGCCAGTAATATGTTAGATTTTTAATTTAAGTTCTTCTATTGATTGTTCTCTTTCTTGATCTTTATCAGCTAACCACTTTTCTAAATCAGCAATTTTATTTAATAGTTCTTTATTTGCTTGTTGCTATTCATTTATTATATTTTTTATGATTTACTTGCTTGTTTCTTTTTATATTTATTTATTTAATATACTTATATCCTTTTTGTAAGAGTATATTAAGTATATCAATTATTTTAGTACTTTTTTATTTTAAAAGTGGAATATTTGTCAAAAGATTAAACTTATTAAACTTAATGACAGTGAAGGATAAATTAACAATTTATGAAGTTATTAGAAGTGATTTTATCCTAAATATTTTATTCATTGCCAGTATAGATTAGTCTTAAGTAAGTAATATCTTTAAATTCATTTCTGACAAATGAGTGAATATTATGATAAAGATATTCTTGCCTTTTATAATCTAAAGAAGGTGGTGTTAACACTAAAATAGATAAAGCTCTAATTTCTTCAAAAATATCTACTTTCTTGATTTTCAATAAATTGAACTCAACAAAAGGCCTATTAGCAACTTCTTGAACTTTCACTGTACTAAGATTAGATGCTTCAAAAAGAAAATGTTAATATTTCTGTATACTTGATAATTTCTTAATATAAATTCCCAAAATTGCTTTAATATCTAAGTATTGAAAACCTTTTCCACCTTCGTAACATTGAGCTTTATTCAATCCTGCTAGATTTGACTTTTTTATCACTTCAATCACATAATCCAGACAATCTACTCTAGTTCTTCTATAGAGTTTTTTAATTATCCTAAAATTACCATCACATTTAAATTTAATGTGTCTAGAAATTATGAAATTCAATTTAATACTTTCATAATAACCACAAATTATTAAATACAAGTAAAACTAAAATGTTACATTATTTTTATTCTGTTTTCTAGTATTATCACAAATAATCTTTAAATATTTTTCACCCTTATTCAATTTTTTAATTCCATCAAAAATTAGACTAAGTGTATCATTTGAGCCTTTTCCTATAATTTTATCTTTATTAAAAACATAATTAATTTGTTCCCTTACTACTTCATCTTGAATATCAAATAAATGAACTTTACATAAACTAAGATAATAAATTTTACTTACTTGTTAATCTAAATGTAGCACATGAATATTTTGAGCCTAATAATAACTATAATGAGCAGTAGCATTAATACTGTAATATGACATTTTACCCTTAGAATAATTTTGATTAACTGATTTTCTTTATTCTTCTGTTAATTTTGTATTTTTATTATAATAATTTCTTTCTGATTTGGCCTTGAATAGATGTTCTTTAAATTTTTTAAGTAAATCTTTAGCTTCTTTCTCTTGGTGAGCATTATAGTGTAAACTATCTTTAAAATGTTAATAAGTATCATACAAATCAGTTCTTGGACTTATAATTTAAATCTCTGATGTCAATTGATATCACAACTTTCTGAAAGCATCATATTTTAAGGATTTCAAATTACTATTTTCTTTCAGATCAGCTAAAAAATCTCTGTAGACTGATTTATAACTTATTTCAGCTGATAAGAATATAATTGATTGAGTTATTCTATTGATACTTCTTCCTAGACTTGGTAATCCGTAAACTTCTACATAATTTTCTAGAAAATTCTTTGTTATTTCAGCAACATTCTTATCAATCATCATTTTAGTTTTCTATTGAGGCATTCTTTTAATATTATCATGAATTCTTGGTAGAAGACCATTATTTATCAGATGATTTCTGATATTTTCAAAGTAAGTTCTACCAATTCCCAATATATTGAGGTAAGTTTCTTAACAAAGAAGTGTATTATAATCTCAGTGATAGAAAATTCTTTTGTTAGATTTATTTTTCTTTTTAAGACATCTGCTAGTGCTTACTGTTCCTCTATCCATTACTTTAATCTATGTCATTAAAAATATGTCTTGTTCAAACTTGGAAAGAGCTCAAAAGGATTCCCTTAATACTGCAAATTCTTTCTTAAGAATTCTGGAAAAGCAACCACATTTACAACTTTTTTCTAAAAAATCAATTGCTTTTTCATATTCATTAGAACTATTATATTTATCATTTTTATTATTACTTTTCATATACCTATAACCCTATATATATAATTTTATGTTATACTTTGTAGTTTTTTTATTTCAAAATTTTATGTAATGGAATAACCTTTTATGCAAATAGTCATTTTTGTGTTTTTACTAGTATCATTATCCACAATAAATTTTAAGATATTATTTCAAGGTTAGTTTCTTTATTATGTTCAAGGAAATTTTTATTTATTATATTAATATAAATAAGTTGAAAATAAGAGAGGGGAAAGTTAAAGGTCTATAATATTACTTTGAAATACTATTATCAAAATATTTGATTCTTAAAAAGTCCTAATGTTAAAAATATTGATTAAAGATTCCATGTGCTTTAAATTCTCATTGTTTTTAGTCAAAAAATTATCAAATGAATAAGTTGCATTTAATAAAAAAATCAATTATTTAAACAACGTTTTTTTCTTTTCATTATTGCTTTTCTCTTTTTTTCTGAAGTGACATCTAAATCATCATCATTTAAATTTATTTGTTCACATAAAAGTTTATTGATAATAGTAAACACTTAATAAACTTCATTCTTGAGAGTTTCTTAGTTAATACTTATCTTGTCAAATGATATATAGTAGATATTCTGGCTGGTTGCAATAATATTATAATTTGCAGAGAAAGCAATGAAAAGCCAAGTTGTAGCATCAGTTACAATTCCATAGACTGTGTCATTTGTATGCTTACACTTGCCATTTTCCTGTTATAAAATAATATGTAGTTCAATATTTGCCATTTCTTTTAGTAATTAGTAAAAAATAAACTGCAATATACCTGAATAACAGCTTCCAATTGAACCAAATTTTGGGTAATACCTGCAGCCAAATTCTGTATATTTGCTTCAGTAATATATATGACATTTTGTTAGTAGTAAATCTGGAAGTCCAAAGGACCTCAACTATATGTCCTAGCTAAAAATTGTTCAATACAAACACCAATTTCATCTATACCTTTCTTAAGTACTTTTCAGCAATAATGAACAATATTGTGAATTATGCTAAATATAAATTCTGATCAAGTTGCTTCATTACTATCACTGAGTATATCCAAATTGTCTTGTCATTTCTGCATTTAGAGAACACAAGTAAGTAAATTTTGTTTTCCAATTAAAAAAAAGAAGAGTGGTTAATACTACCTTGAGTTCAGTCATCAATTCTTCCAATACATTTTTTTCATTTTCATTACAATCTTTACTTTCTGCAAGTAATAATAACAGAAATATGAATAAACTATTAAGTCATATTAATATTTAAATAAATATAAATGAATACCTTTTGGAATAACTTCCATTTGGGAAATATCTTTGATAATCTCATAGTCAAGGTTGAAACAGCTTGCAACTGTACTGAAACTTTTATAACTGGAAAACTGCTTTTATGCTGTAAAACAAATTATTGAATAGTGAGAAACATTGCTAATAACAAATACATTGTTTATCTTTAAACTTACATGTTTTGACCTTGAATAAAAATTTTATAATATTTGAAATAGGAGGTATCAATTTTCAGAGTTTTTTAATAATCATGTTCAAGGTATCTTGATTAACAACATTTGCATCATCACTAGTTAGAATAATCGAGATGGTTTCACTTAGTGTGTCCTCTATAGCTTTATCCAATTTACTCTGAATTTTTTGCTGAAGTTTAAACCAATCTACTTTATCATTAAAGTATAGAAAATTAAAATTTCTAGTGTATCTTGAAATGTTGCGCACTGCATTCCAGGCCAATCAGTTCTTGAAATAGATTATATAAAAGGTTAGTTCTAGTATAAACAAGCATAAAAAGTAATACTATTAAGAGGTAGAATAATTTTACATATTCATTGTGCATTACCTGATAAATCTTTTTTTCTAGTAGTTTCAAGGGTTATCAATTCTTCTACTAATTGTTAGAAACAATGAAAAGAAAAGCATAAATTGGTCAATTTTGTAATAATATATCAAATAAATAAATAAACAAATAGAAAATAATTTTTTATATATTTTTTACGCAATTTGTTCATTACCTTCTCCTTTATTAAACTTAGATAATTCGTTCTTCCACTTCACCACCTGCTCCTACTTGTTGTTCATATCCTTCTTCAACTCTTTTTTTTTCATCTTTCAACTTTGCTATTCATCCTTCCCACCTTTTCTTTTATTCTAAATTATCTTTCCATTCTTTATTGTCCAACTTCTTCTCTAACTCATTCAATGTCTTCTCTAATTCCTCTACCTTCTCCTCTGCCTTCTTATGAACATTCTTTGCATTATTTAATTCTTGTTTGATTTCTTCTTTTATTACTATTATTTAAAAAAACTAAAAGATTTAAAAAAAATTTTTTTTTGATTTAGATTGTAATTATTATAATTAATTATTTTTATAAATAACATTCAAACAGGCACTTAATAGAAATGATGTAAAAGATCTATATAGTACTATAATGAAGTACTGTTCTACAAAGTTCAAATCTAGATTAAATAAACTTAGGAATGATATAGCCAATGAGAAAGGCAGATAGACAATAAATATATTCAATTTTTCTTAGATTATTTTAAAAACAAAAAAATCAACGCTGATGATATATATAATAATAAGAAAAAATCTGCTATATCTAGGGTTTCTAGCAAGTATTATCATACAGTAAAAGATGATCTTACATTCTAAAAAAATTTCTAGGACATATCAAAAAGGTGGGATCTTATATTGAGTCTTTGATGAATATAATAAATTGAGTATGCAAAGATAGGTACAAAAACTTATTTTCTAGTATAGATATGAATTTTTTAAATCCTATTTATGTTAATCAACCCATATCTTCATAGAAGGATGTTATCCAAAAATTTTTTCATTATCAAAAAAAAAGATAAAATTTCAAGAAAATACGTTTGAAAGATTATGTAATAAGAAGTAAACTGGAAGAGATATATGGTTGCATAGATAAGCAACTGAAATGCAAAAATATTAGTTATATACAGTATATTGCATGTGGAATTGAATGTATTAATCAAAATAATAAACAATGACAAGGAAAGGAAATTTATAGCAGTTTTCAAGAGATACTGTTATTTATGCAAATTGAATATCAGATTTGCACAATCCAAAGACATAATATTGCCTTTTCTGGATCACACAAGAAATTATATTATGGATGGAAACTTTTAGAAAGAATTATGTCAAATACTCTATTTGATCTTGATTAGATCATAAAGCGTAAAATTAAAAGTCATATTAGTATAAATACTAAGTCTGATAATGGATTTAAGAATCTAAATTATGATGATATTGAATTTATTGATACTTTAGATAATACCTTCAAATTTTAAATATTCAAGTATAATTAAATTTCCTTTGTAAGAATAAAGGAAATATTTTATCAATAAAGTATAGCACTTGGCATATACATTTAAAAAATTTGAAGTGAAATTTTATTTTGTAATAAATTATCATTTAGAATAGTAAACATTTAAAGAAGAAAGCATCTCGAGCCCTAAACTATGAGATGCAATTCCTTTCCACTATTCCGAATTACTACCTAAATTATCATTATTTTTAATAAACCAAGTACTGGTAAGCCTATCTTTCGTTTTAACATTTCTCTCATAAAAATCCTAGAACTTTATTTTTAATTTTCTGTCTAATACACGAATTTCCATTGCTACATGTTTCTTCTAAGTTAAGACCAGACCAATTAAAAGGTTTGTTTAACATTTTATTCTTCATTTTATTTAAGAAAAATTTTTTATCTTAAGCTTTTTTCTTGCAATCAAGAGAAAGAAAACACTATATCAGTGAGTAGTAATATGAAAGTTTATCACATAAGATGAATATAATTTTATTTACTAACTAAAAGTTAAAAAAAATATGTATTCTGAAAATCTTTTTTTTTTGTATTTTAAATAAAGTTTATTGTAATACATATTGTTTTAAAATAAAAATCATAATTATAGAATTTTATTTGAATTTTAGTTAATTTAAAAGTTATATTTCCAAGTTTGTATTTTGGTAATTTTTTTGGTAATTTTATTTTTTTCATTTAAAGCTTTTTAGAACTAATAATAATGGTAATAAATATTAATACTGCAAAGAATGCGAGAGAAATCTTTCTTTAAGCATGTTAATTACTAGTAAAAAAATCATACAAATCTTATATAATATGTTACAAATAAGGCAAATAATGCTAAAACTGCTGATCAAATATTAATTGAGTTAAAAGATATAAATTTTTATTGGAGATTCTTAATGCATTTAAAAAAGATGAAAATGAATCTGAAAACAAGAAAATATAGGGAATCAATTTTTTTGTACTATAAATATTGTTACAATAGAAGAAAATTCTAAGGAAAGTACCAACCACATTATAAAAATAATGTCTAATATAGATGATTATGCATAGATATAAGTCAATTTTATTTTAAATGCAATAGATTTTTTAATTTATTTTACAATAAAATAATTTTCAATCATATTTATTTTTAGTTTAAATAATCTAAGATATCATCACATGTATGAAAACAAGTCAAAGTTAATAACTTATTTTTATCATTGTTTTCAATGGGAAGGTTTGGCCAAAAAAAAAACACTTAGATTTTCAAAAACATTGTGATAGAAAAATAAGGATTTTACTTAAAGATATTAAGAAAATTACTTTTATTACTAATAAAGGTTTATATAAATTTATAATAATACTATTTGAATTATGCAATATTCTAACTACTTTTTAAAGAACTATAGATATTATTTTTCAAAAAAAAAAATAAAAGTTTATTAAACTTTATATAAACAATTTAAATATTTACTCAAAAATATTTTAGAAATATTTATAATATTTATAATTAGTTTTTAACTTTATTAGAAAAACCAATCTAAGGATTAACTATATAAATATTACTTTTATACTAATAAAATTAAATTTCTTAGACATATAGTTAATAAAGAGAGAATTCAGCCTGATCTTTCAAAAATTGAAAAAGTTATTAATTATTCTAAGTTTAGGAATTTAACTAAATTAAGCTTTCTAAAATTAGTTTTTTACTATAGAAGATTTATAAAAGATTTTTTTCAAAATATCAGCTCTATTATATAAACTAATAGAAAAAAAGAAAAGTTATACATAAACTGATAAATTATAAAAGGTATTTAATATATTAAAAAAAAAATTAATAATATTACTAATTCTCATATATCCTGATTTTAATAAATCTTTTATTCTATTTACTGAAATTTTTCATATTAGTTTAGAAGCTATACTATCTCAAAAAGGTGATAATAAAAAAAGCATGTAATTATGTATACTAATAGATCTTTAAATATAGTTGAAAAGAACTATAATATAACTGAATAGGAATGCTTAATTATTATATAGGTAGTAAAATATTTTAGGCATTATATATTTGAAAATAAATTCACAATCATTACTGATTATATAGCTTTATAATAGTTATTAAATACTGATTCAAATGTAATAGAAAATAAACAGATAATGAGATAAAGATTTATTTTATAAGAATATAGCTATAAAGTTAAATATAAAAAAGAAAATTATCATGAAAATACAAATGTCTTATCATAAATAAACCTAAATAATTTTGATCTAATACAGAAAAACATATTATTCCTATTAAATTTTAGATTTTTTAATAATAGATAATAAATTTTATGAAAATATTTAAAAATTCTTATTTACTTATCAGATTTAAATATCTCTTAATAGATTAAATTACAAAATGACTTAACTAATATTTGATGAAAAATAATTTATATATAAGTAAATTAGAGATAAAAATAAAAGAATAATCCTATATAAACAAGTATAAATTATTCTTTATAATATTCATAAAGATATAATAAGAGCTTATTTAGAAATTAAAGTTATTTATGAAAAATAAAAAAGATATTATTGGTCTCAGATATTTGATGATATTAAAAGTTATATCTAGTAGTATAATAATTATTAGAAGAGAAAATTATTTAGGAGAAAAGAAGCTTTGTAACTAATTAAAGTTAAAGTACCTTTTCATAAAATTAAAATTAATATAAAAGAACTATTACTTAAAACTTTACAAAAAAATTGTTACATAATTTTTGCTATAAATTATTTTATAAAATAGCCTAAAGTGAAATCAATATCAAATATTAAATCAGAAACAATTACAAATTTTATTTTTGATAAAATTATTTGTAAATATAATTTTTCAGAAGAATTTTTATCTGATAGAGATATTTCTTTCTTAAATAAAATAATAGATACACTTTATAAATAATTTAAAATAAAATATATACTTAATTCTACATATAGATTATAAATAAATGTTATCATTAAAAGATTTAATAAAATAATTAGTAAATGCTCTACCAAATTAATTGCTAATAAAAAAAAAAATAGGATAAATATATAGAATTAGTTTTATTTGCTTATTGTATAATAAAACATAATACTACTAGTTATATATCTTTCTACCTACTTTATGAAAGATAGATAAAATTATTAATTAAATTAAAAATTCTAATAGAATTAAGTAATAATAATAATATTAAAAATGTATTAATAGAATAATTATTTATAATAATTAATCAATTAAAAAAATAATTAAGTAAATTATTCTTAATCAAATTAAGATTGATTAGCAAAAGCAAAAAAATTGATATAATATTGACATAATATTTGAAAAATTTAAAATAGGTAATAAAGTATTAATAGAATGCACATAGTTTAAAACTAATTTTTCTACAAAATTAAAGAAATATTAAATAGAACTTATTTCATATATAAAATGCAAGACAAAAATTATAAATTAAAAAATATGAATAAAAGATTAATTAAAGATGTAATACATAATGATCAATTTAAAAAATATTACAAAAATATTTTGAAGTTTCAAATATATATATAGGACTACTTTTTTTTAATTTAAAATTTAAGAAATATAATTACCTTTTATAATCTTATAAGCTTCAATATCTTTAAAGTTGATCTACTAAATATTCTAGTAATTTTATCTTCTTATAATAATAAAAATTATCTAAAATTAAAATTAAAATTAACCTACAGGTAAATGATTTAATCTGCAAAATTACATCAATATATTCCTATTTTAACTTATATATATTATCTAGAAATATTAATTAGTTTACATAAAATTTTTAAAGATATCATTAGAAAAACAATTATATCTTATTATAGAAGAATATTAAAACAAACTTATTTATTTTTGAAAATAACATTTTTCAAATTTATTAATCAAAATTTACAATAATGTTTCTAATTGAATAATTAAAAATAGTTGAATATCAGTTACTTTATCAACTATTCTAACTTTACAATAGCTTAATTTTTCAAGAAAAAATAGTTAATAATATAGAAAGCAATAGAATTTTATTTAGTAACATAATAAAAGTAGTAAAATTTTATTTTTTTTTAGTTAAAAACACAATAGAAATTTATTTTTTATTTTTATTTTAATTACTTTTATAGTATTTTATTATTAATTTATTTTGTTTTAGTCATCATTTTATTGGATAATTTTTATAATTTTAAAAGGCAAAAGTATAGTAATATACATAATTTTATTGATAGATTTAAAAAAAAAAAAATACATATAAGGTTGCTTGTTTAAACTCATTTAAATTTTAGTTTTGCTAATTTTATTAAGGTTTTGATATAGTTTTACATTTTTATAAGCTTTGGTATAGTCAAGGTTGGGAAATTAGTACAGTTAGTATAGCTTAATACAGTTTAGTACAGTTAGTACATATAATAATTAATATAAAATTTAGTATAGTACAGTACAAGTACAAGGTCAAAATTTACCTAGTATATACAAATTTCCCAATCCTGGATATAGTTTTATCTTTTCTAGAATTTCGCAGATATTTTAATAAAGTTTAATATAATTTCTTTAAATTTTACTTTTTTCTATTTAGACGATTTAAAAAACCTTTAAATTTTGTCTAGTAATCTTAAATATATAAATAGAATAAGGTAGAAAAAGAAGAAAAGTACAATTAATTTAAATTTCAATATATAGAAGGCTAGAAATATATTAATTATTTAATTTGATAGTATAGTATTTATATTTATTTTCTAAATAACTTATTTCTTGAGAATAAGTAACTTTTTTATATGCTTCTTTAAGTATGTGAATTCTATTTTCTTGATAGATTAAAAGAAAGAAAATATTAGTTGGCTTATTTTTAAATATTTATATTTAGCAAAAAGTTTAACATTTGATCTAAAAAAATTGATAATTATTCTCTTAATACAAAATTTTTTTGATAAATTTTTTTTTTGAATTTCTTGACAAGAATCTATAATTCAAACAGAAAAAGAGCACACATTAGAAATATAAAGTTGAATATTTTTGATCAGTGAGTATCAGTTCACTAAAATATTAGCTTAATTAAAGATAATGTTGCAATATTGTGATACTTATTTATCACCTATTGCAACTTAAATTTTAATAATATTATAATTCATTACAATATTGTGATGCTTATTTGTCACCTATTGTAACTTAAATTTTAATAATGTTGTAATTCGTTGCAACATTGTGATACTTATTTGTTACTTATTGCAACTAATTAAGGTATCATCTTTAAATTTAATAAATCTAATGATATTCTAAAAGGCTATATATTAATATAGAATAATAGAGATTATATTAACCAGTTTTAAGCAAGAAAAACTCATATTTTAAGAATTTATAGAGAAAAAAGTAAAAAAGTTAATATACTACAATTATATTAAATAAAATACTCTCACACTTTTTTAGATAATAAATAAGTTTGTATTAAAAATAGTGCTGTAACTAGTTGCAACCAGTAACAAATAAGCATCACAGGATTGCAACTAGTTGTAACATTAATAAAAATTGAGTTGCAACTAATTGCAACTGGTGACAAATAAGTATCACATAGTTGCAACTAGTTGCAGCGCTATCTTTAGTTTGTATATATTATTAAAATTAAGACAAATCTATATGAGATGAGTCTATATTCTCAGTCTTTGTATTTAGAACTATTCTTAAATATATCTGTTTTACTTTAAAAAATTCTTTCACTATGATATTCTCTTTGATAAGTCAAAGCTTTATGATAAGTGAAAGAAGTCATTTTTTTTATTTACTTAAACTATGATAAAAATTTAAAAAGTTTCAAAATTTGTAATAATTTTAGAGAAAAGAAAAATTTTAAAAAAAATAAGAGATTTTTGAATAAATATTTATAAATAAAGAATATGACTATATAAAATTCTCAAGATCATGAAAATTATCTTCTGCAGAAATATAAACAAATAATTATTAGTTTATATTTATTGATGATTATGATGTAATATATTTAAGAAATGTAAATCTGTTTAAAATGAAAATTACATAATCAATCAATAAAATTTGTAATTCTATGAAATAATTTAAAATAAATTGAAAGATTTGTTATTAAAGATCTATGAACAAAGAAATTTGTAATAAAAAAATTTGTTTGAAAATATTTAACAAAGCTTATTCTTTAAAAAGAGAAGTATTAAATGAAATAACTTTTAAATTAATAATTAGATTTTAATAGAAATACTACTATTAGAACTATTTTAATAAGAGCTTTCTAATAAATATAAGCTTAATCTTTTAGATTAATAATTAATGAAATATTTTGAAAAAAATAATTAAAGATAATTTTATAAATTATTATCAAATGGAACTATAATTTCTTAATCATAATTTAACAATCAATTGATTGAAATTATAGAAATAATAAAAATAAAAAAAAGACATTAATAAAAATAAATATATAATATAGTTAAAATAGTTTACTTAATTAAATTTTTAATTAAATTAATAATGTTTAAAATATTTCTATAGTTAATTAAGTTTTATTTAAATTAGTAATAGAGATAGATTAAAAGTTTTGTATAAATAGAATAGAAATTTCATGTAATCTCAATAATCAATTTTAGTCAATTAGTTAGTTTTAAAATTAATTTAATATATAGTTTTTAGTGAATCTTGAATTAATTAGTTTTGAATTAGTTTATTATTTATTAAATTTATAATTTAATAAGTTTGTAAACAAGAACTTATTGAAATTATTAAATAGTATAGATCTAATTTTTCTATTTAAAAATCAACTTTTATCCTATAATTTTGATTAGTTAAACTCATAATATAAAATCCAATTTATCATTATTACTCTTTTCTATATATATTAATTATATTAATTTATATTGATAATTCTATTGATATAAATAAGTCTTTAGAATAGTCAATAGATTTTACATTTGATTTATATAATAGTATAAAAAAATATTAAAATATAATTATGCCTATAATATATAAAAAAAGTTATAGAAGCAAGTTCAAGAAGTAATAAAAATTCTCAACAGATTAATGTTATCATAAAAGTTCAGGAAATGCAATAACAATTCTGTATTTATAGTTACTGATTTATCTACTAAGAAACTAAGAATAAATACCAAAAAAAAAAGATGCATTAGGGTTAATAATATTCCCTTATTTATCAAATCAGATGTAATACAAAATTTTTCAATAACATATCATAATCACAAGATTTTCAATGATTATTAGGAGTTCCTAATAAATAGCTTTTATTGTTTATGAATTATCTAATGTAATCAAATTCTTTTATGATAATGTGTAATCTTTATAATTATTAGATTTACAGTACATATTGAATCTATTAATTTTAATGTTTTGTAATTGATTTTATGATAATAATTTGAGTTAAAATTAACTGGTTTACCTTTTAATACAATATAATAAAATCTCTTAATTTTTTCAATACTATTAATACAAAATTATATTTTATTCTATAAGATCTTTAATATTGAAACTGTCTCTATGCTTACAATAATCAAGATAATTATAATGTAGCACTCAAATCTCAATATAAATTTAAATCAAATATATTATTTTAGGTTAATCTTATTTTACCTCACTTTTATAAATGTAGTAATCCTGATCACAAAGCTAAAAATTGTTTACCTCAAAAACCTTCAAACTCTTATAAATAACTATATGATCATTTTAAATCTTCTTCTTATAAACCTCCTTATAAATTTAACAACTAATCAAATAATTATATCTCATATATACAATTGAATCAAATTCAGAAAGTTTCATATACTGATATATTAAAAATAGTTTTAATAATCCAAATCAACAATTAAATTTAACTGACACTACATCAGCTTTAAAAAACATTTTAAAACAATTAGATAAAATTAATAACAAGCTGATTGCTCTTGCTGATAAAGTTATTATTGCTAAAAATAAAATCATATCCTTTAAGAAAATCAAAAAAATATTGATTATTATCTTATCAAATTAAAAAAATATAATAATATAATTTATACTAAAGGAGTCTATAAAAGTAAAATAAAATTTGATGATTCTTTTGATCTATTATCTTAATCTTCACTCAATCAATCTTTAACAATTTCTTCAAATAGTATCTTCTCTATAGAAAAAGTAATCAGTATTAAAAATCAATTCACAGAATCCTGTTCAGAAATTAAGAATTTTGTCAGTAATATCCATTAGATTTTTCAAACATTTTCTTTTTCTTTTAAATGAGTGTTTATTCAACAATTAATAATATAAGATTATATCAAACGAATCTAATTAATAATAATCACTCTTTTAAATAATATTTTTACAAATATTATCAATAATTCTAATCTCATTTTTTTCACTACATATAATGTCATAAATTATTCTCAGATTTCAAATTACAAAATATTGATTTCTTATTTAATAACTTTAACATAAATATACTTAGTAGAACTCATTTGAATTTATTACAAACCTATTATTTTAATAAGAACCTCTATAATAAGTCCTTTAAATACTTCTTTCACTCTTCTAATTGTTATCAAAATTATCAAGGTGTCAGTTTAATAGTTTATAATAATTTAAGTACATATATTTTTAATCAAGCTTTATTTTTTGATTGCATCATTTTTCTTGATTTTCAATTCAAATCAAATTCAAATTTAGAGTTATTCAAGTATATTTACCTATTTCTTATAATGATAAAAAGATCTTTACTATTATTTTCAAGTTCAAAAAAATTAATGAATATATTAATAAATAATCTATATCATAATTTTCACATTATTTTAATAAGAGACTTTAATATTGATATAAGTAGAAGATATAAATCTAAGATTCAAAAACAGCTGCAAAATTTTTTACGTAATTTACTCAACTTAGGTTTTATTTATACTCTTACCCTTTCTAATTTAATTACCTTTTTACCTTTCACTCCTTCTCTTTATATGATTTAACCTCTTATATTAATTACATATTTACTTCTACTAACCTTTTACATAACCTCACTTCTTTCAACATTTTAAATGATTTCTATTATCTATATTTAACTGATTATTACTTTTACTAGTCACTTTTTACAAAATAAATTTTCTCACAATCATCCTCTGCATACTAAAAACAACATAAGATTACAAATAAAATTTTCTTTATGATAAAATCACTTACCTTCACTAAAACTTTTTTACTAATAAAGTTAATTTATTATTTAAGCAAAATACTAAATTTAATAATATTTCAATTTAAGATTTGAGTATTTCAAACAATTCTATTAACAAAACTTGTAAGTTTTTTACTCAAACAGTTATAATATCAGCTTCTAATTATATCTTTAAATAAATCACATCTACTTATCATAACTTATTTTACTTATATTTGAATTTTACTATTCATAAACAAATTAACAAACTTCAAAAGTTATATTACTAATGCAAAATTTTCTATTATTCCTTAATATTACATCTCTTAATATATTTCCTATTTCTACTAATAACTATAAATTTATTTTTAAAACTACAGCTAAACATCTTATTTTTTTTTAGTTCTATTAATGTTTATTATGATAATAATTACTTTTTTTTATACTTATATAAACTCAAATATGATATTCTTAAATCATTACAAGTAGGGTGGGATAAAGTTTAGGTCCTGGACTTTAGGACTGAGTCTTGAAACTTAGTCTTAATAGGATCAAGTCCCTATTTTTAGAACTTAACTAGGACAGTTTTAAATCAGTCTTAATATAGATTTATTAAATTAAGTTATTTTTGAACACAACCTTATGTTATATAACCTATATGTAAGTTGTACCACTTTTTTGATATAAAATGTTTTAAAAATATTCTAAAAAAAAATAAATATTAATGTTATAATATTTAGAAGAAAGTTATTTAACAATGAATAATTCAATATTCAGAGATTAATAGAAAATAAATTAGGAAATGTCATGTTATTTATTTTTGAAATTTTTTTAATAATAGCGTATTTAGTTTTCTTTTATTTTTTTCAAAAAGTTTTTTTTTGTTCAAAAATACAAAGTTTACTAAACTATTCCTTTTATTAAATACACTTTTTTTTTACAAGTTTAAGTTGTTAAGTAATAATGACTGAATATTCAAATTATAATTTTGATGAATTTGAATTTTTTTTGGATTATGATTTTGAGCAAGATTATAATTCTGAACAAAATTATGATTTTAAACTAAGTTACGATTTTGAATAAGATAAACAAAATCAAAATAAATCAGATAAATCTAATGAAGAAGATAATTATAACAATATTAATGAAGACTTATCTTAATCTCGTCAAACTTTACCAACATGGAAGTATTTTAATGATCAAATATCTCAATATCCAGAATGTCCAGTTTATTGCAAATGTCAAAGTGTTTTTGGAAAAGATACTGGTATTTCAACTTTAAAATAACACTTACTATCTGTACATAAAATTAAAATAGATAATGTTAAAAATGTTAAAAAAAATTAAAGTAAATTGAACTTTAAAAGAACCGATCCTTGATCTAATAAAGAAAAAAAAGAACTTGATATTATAGTAACTGAGTGAATAATTAGTGATGCACAGCCTTTTCGATCAGTTGAACATTCTCGATTTATAAAATGATTAATATCTTTGATTCTCGATATCAAGTTCCAAATAAAATAACTATTAAAAATTTAGTAATAGATCATTTTAAAAAAAAACGTGATAATATACAATATGATTTAAATGTAATTCCAGGTAAACTATCATTAACAGCAGATATGTGAACCTTAACATTCAACAATGATGCATATCTTGGCTTAACAATCCACTATATTGATAATAATTAGAAGTTGCAACACTTTTTATTAGATATTGTTTCTTTTACTATTCGT
>CAJVPQ010001453.1:0-18061 GCA_910591825.1 Funneliformis caledonium
AAATATGATATTTTAATTAATTTATTATATTTTTATATATAAGTATTCTTAATTTCCTTATTATTATACTATATAGTTAGCCAAAGCTCTTTCAATGAGTAAACTGAGAGCTGAAATTACATATAACCATCGTCTTCATAATAATTCATTATTTACCGAATCAACTACTGAACCTATTAATACTGATGATACTGATCAAGATTCCATCAATCTTGATGATTTAGTACCAGCAGAAGAGAATTATTCCAAAGAATCAGATGATGAAGAAGCTGATAAACCTCAATTAAAAATGAATTTGGTAAATATCTTCAGGATTGGGTAGAAATGTTAGAGGAAGAGAAAAATGCTGAATTTGATGAAGATTCTGATGAGAATAGTGAAGACAATAATATGGTAAATGTACATAATATTACTCATCCCGCTATTGATACTAGTGCTAAATAGGCATTGAAAACTCTTTTCAAAGATAATATAAATTCGCCATTTTAATAAAAAATTATTTTGAAATCGAATTTGAAATACAAAAATAAAGCTTTACCATTTTGTCAATTTTATCTGAATATGATTAAGTTTTTTATTTAATTTTATAAAAACTAAATTGTAAAATGTAAAATTTAATTATTTATGAACGTAAATTATTTTTTATTGGAAAATTTAATTTAGTATCACGTGACTATATTTTTAGACAAAATGTCTGGAACATGAAAATTTTTGGACACAAACGCGAACAGTCCTGTCCTAGATGTCTAAAGTCCGTGTCTGTGTCTCATGATAACACTGCCTCTAATATTAGTAAGAAAGTAAAGCTTCTAAGAAATTATTTAGGTAATTTTTAAATTTTTATTTCTAATACATAATAATAAAAATTCTTAAATTTAATTTTATATTAATTAATATTAAAACAAAAAAAAAAAATGAAAGTGAAGCTAATACCAATGAAGAAGCCAGTACCACTTCTAGTATTACCTCCAATCTCAATGTAAAATTTAATTTATATTATGATAAAAATTTAAGTAAATTAAAATTCTTATTAATTCATTATATAAATGATAATTTTTATATATAACTTTATATTAATAAATAATAAAGAAAAAGAAAATGAATAAAAATAAAAAGAGTAAGAAATTTATCTTTGATTTTTTTTTTTACAAATTTATAATATTCATTTTTTATATTTATTTTGATTAATTTATATCAAAAGAAATATTATACAAAAGAATAAGAAGTTCAAGAAGAAAAAAATTTAAAAAATATTAATTTTTTAAATTTTTTTTTTAATTTTAATTTTTTTTTTAATTTTTAATTTTTTATTATATCAATAAAATCTAAATTGTTTAATTAAAATATATGTTTTATTCATAATTTTTACATCTATTAAAGCATTATAAAATATATATTTTATCTGTGATTTTTGCATCTGCTAAAGCATTATAAAATATACATTTTATCCGTAATTTTGCATCTATTAAAACATTATAAAATATACGTTTATCTGTAATTTTTGCATCTTAAAGCATTATAAAATATATGTTTATCTGTGATTTTTGCATCCATTAAAGCATTATAAAATATACATTTTATTCATGATTTTTACATCCATTAAAGCATTATAAAATATACGTTTTTTTTTATTTTTAGCACTTTTCTGTATTAAGTTTAAGGTTTTTATCTAAAAAAAACGTATATATTATACTGGAATTCTATAAAAATTATACATTATAAAACTTAATATTTTTTATGAAATTTTTATATCAAATTTTTTATTGGACTAAAGATAGGCAGTAGTATTTGGAGGAAGATAAACAAGTTCAATATTAGTGAGCTTGATATCAGATCTTTTTTTATTTATTTTGTTAGATCTTTTCTGATTTTAAGCTAAATGAGATGATTTTGCAATTACTTCTTCTTTAGTATTAAGGTCATTCTTACTTAAATCAAAATTATTTTCATTAAATACTTTCAAATTAAAGTGAAATTCAGCATTATTAATGAGAAGTAGAATTTTTTGATCCATTGTATAAAACCAGTTATTAAGATATTGAAGTTATTCAATAAAAATATCTGATCTCATCTAGACTTTAAATTAGTATGATAAATTACAGGAAGATTTGACTTATAAATATTTTTAAAATAATGTAGATTAAGTAACTTTTTAATTACAAGAGAAAGGAGCTTGTGAGAACTATTAGAATTACTATATAAAAGAACTGAAAGTTGATTTTTATTTAAATTATAATAAAAATAATTTTTTTAATAATATTAATTATAAAAAATCTAAAATAATAAATTTTTATAAAAAAAGTTACTTTTTTCAATCAGAAATTTTCTTGTGCTAACGCTAAGTGTTTGATTAGATTTTATCTATTTTATCTGCATTGTAAATGTCTTTTTTTTATATTTAGCTAAAATTGTATGTAAATATAAATGTATTTCTGGAAGAGCCTTTAATAGAACACTATTAACTTTACTTAAGAAATTAATCTTTTGAAGACCATTTTGTAACTTAAACCAATAGACCCAACCATTAGTATATTTTAATTTATCCTCAATATTTAACATTTTAGCAAATTCAATTCCTTTAAGTTGTAATATTGAATCTGATAATAGAAGACTTGCTACTACTACTTATGCAGTTCAGATTTGTATAACTTTATCAAATTCAGGAAATTGAATAGAATAGTTGTGAAAAATATATAAAGTTTGTGAAGTAGATAAAACTATTAGCTATTTTTATGATTCTTTCATATTTTGCTAATAGTTGTTCTATCAATATCTAACTCTTAATACTTTTCATTAAAGAATAATGCAATATTACCTTAGGTTACATTAGAATTTACTTTTATATATTCACAAATTTCTTTTTTACATCAATATTTATAGCAGTTCATATTCTTTTTATTTTTTCTGAATGAATAAACAGCATATTTTAATAAGTATAAATGACTAATTAAATGTATATACTGCGTGTACTATGTGTTTGATATAATATTTATAAATTATTAAGTTATACAATGATACTAAATCATATGATTTATTGTGATTATATAAGAGAATATCATTTGATGTGATTATATAGAAGGCAATTTTCCTATGTTTATTATAAGATTAAAACTAAAAACTTATGTGTTTATAAAGGGATATTTTCTTATTTAAAAATCAGGACTAAAAGATAGTGTGATTAAAAAAGAGGTATGATTATATAAAAAGTGACTATAAAGGGAGTCGACTGTATTCATTTTATTTGTTGATAAGCATTTTTATACAAATAAAACCTTTAAAGTTATGAATTTTAGCAGAATAAAGGATTAATCCCTTTTATTGGTATTTTATTTAATTATCGTATACTAATATAGTATTTTTAATTATTATTGAAGTATTTTTAAGAATTTTGAAAATTAAGTCAGTAAAGTACTCATACTTTCTGACTTAAAAACTTGAATTGTAAAAGAATACTGTAATAAAATTTGAGAAAGAGCATGTAATACCTTCCTTAAACTTCAATTTAAGAATTTAAGTAAGGACTTTTCTAGACGAATTTAAGTTTTAAGCTAACCTTAACTATTGCTCAATCTGTTAAGTATTTCAGTCTACATAATTGACAGTTGAATAACACTATATTATAATTTCACAATAATCACTATTTATCATTTACATTATTCAGTAATTTAATAATAATTAATATATTATTTTAAAAACAAATTTTTATCAATTTATTTTGTGATAACCTTAATTATAAATAAAAGTTTTAATAAAATATATTGTAAAAAAGGAGCAGAATAATCTTATTTTAATTGTTAAACTACTATTTGACTACTATTATTATATAAGAAGAAGCTATCAATCTGTATTAATAACTAAAAATGCATCCATAAAATTAAAACTCCTATTAAGACAATCTTTTATTGTAAATCAAAGCTTATCAAAATTAAAATTGGTTTTCTTATTTATAAATATGAAGAATTAACTAAAAATGCAGTTTTGTCTTTTTCTTTTATAATCATATTCCTTTATTTAACCTTCCAAAAGAAGTAATAATTTAAGTACAACTCATTAAAATTATAAGTTTTTAAGAATATTTTGATTTTTAATCATTTAAAACATCAAATTCTCAAGTCAAAATTTGATATTGTTTGATAAGCATCATTGATTCCAAAAAGTATTACAACTATGATTCAATTCAAGTCATCTATCAAGCCATAGATTTCAAATTCTGTGATGAGAATTTTTTAAGACATCTTTTACCTATCATAAAATGAAATGAATTTTGATATTTTACATATAAATTCTTCCTTGCATATTAATATCCTAAATATATTTCACTTATTTATTAATACCTTTTCATCTTCAACATCACTAAATATTTTTAGAGCCAATTTTTTGTATAAAAATTAGGGTTGTCTTTCTTAATTTAAAATATATCATATTATAAATATCTTTCATCTAAGCCTTATAAAAGCTATAGTCATAAGTAATAGGATTTTGTTGAAACGAACAAGTTATGATCAATTGATAACCTTATACCTTCTGATATAAAATATAGTAGTTGTAATTGTGTTGTTGGCGGTAACGATGGTAATGATGGTGATGGTAGAGATAGTGAAGGTGGTGGTAATATTGATGTTATTGCAGCTTTCGCTATTATTGTAAACTCCTTTTTAACTTGCTTTGAATTATTTACTTTGTGAATAGGCTTCTTATTTTTGAACTATTTGTTATACTTCTCTTTTTCCTTACATATATTAGTGGTTGAAAGTACATCTGCAAAGTCAAAACTCATATTGAGTATTGGTGACTCAATCTCTTGTTGTAGGTCAAAACTTTTACTTTAAAATAAATAACCAACAGATTTCATTCATTTTGAACTCTTTTTTTTTTCTAAAAAAAAAAAAAAAAATAATTATAAAATAACGAATATTATGATAATATTTTTTTAACAATAAAATAAAAATTATATTATTGAAAAAATTTACCTATAACAGGAATCAAAATAGTGTAAAATTAGTTTACAGAATAGAACAGGAAAGAGAGGTCGACGATGATGATTATCTGAAAATATATTTGAAGTATTTCTTTCTATTGACGAATTGTTTGTTATAATTTTGCATTCAAAAGAAAATGATTGTGAGTAGATAATGTTATTAAAATTGAGACTGCTATAAAGTTTTAAAAAATTAGTATATATAATAGAACATTCTTAAATAATTTCATAGAAATTATCCGTTAAAGTAATATGCTTTATTTATACTTTTTCGCAACTACAGGATGTCCTTAAATAACTTTATTTCATTATATCTCATATCATCTCGTTTCATGTCTCGTCTTTTAACAATTTTTCTTCTTATTTTTTATTAAAAAACTAATAAAAATAAAATAATAAATAACTATTTTTCAAAAAAACACTTCTATTTTGTTTACATAATTGATTTATCTTTTACTGCAGCTTTGTACATCAAAAAAGTTAAAAAAAATAAACCTAAAACAAAAAAAAACCGTTAAAAAATTAAAAAATTCATAAAAATAAAAAATATCAAGAGAGAAATTTTTGCAAAACAGAAAAAAAATAAATAAAAAGGATTGTATTTGACCCTGAAAATTTGATTAACATTATGCATGTATAACTAAATAATTTCAACCAACCAAAATTAAATTTATTTAATTAATACGTGTAATAAAACAATTTTACCAATTACCATAAATAAAAATTGTTTTGTTTACAAAAAAGGTTAGTATTATTTTAATTTAAAGAAATTAAACTGAAAATACGCTTCGTTTAAATCAAGGTGAAAGAAAATTAAGTATGTTGAAATGATTCAATACTTTACACAGGAATAGTTTTGAATCTTCTGATTCAAAATATAGCATTCACAAGTCATCATCTGTCTTAGCGTAAGCTATATGAATCCTCAAATTCAAAAAATTTCAACTGTAATATATATCAATTGATTACCATATAAGGAAAAAAATTAAACTGAAAATACGCTTTGTTCAAATCAAGGTGAAAGAAAATTAAACATGTTGAAATGATTCAATACTTCACGCAAGAATAGTTTTGAACCTTCCAATTCAAAATATGGCATTCGCAAGTCATCATCTGTCTTAGTGCAAGCTGTATGAAACTTTAAATTCGAAGAATTTCAACCATAATATATGTCAATCAATTACTATTGTTCTCTTTCTGTTGAATAAGTTAACTATGATTTGAAGTTAAGGAATCTAAAATTAATTTTTTTTTTCAATCAACTGATTATGCTAAGTAATTCCTTTTTTAAGAAAATTAACACCTTGATTATTTTGCATGCATTTTGTCAAACTCTTAAAATTATGCAGCTTACTAAAATTTCCTGAATTTTATATTAAATACATTGCGTGATCATCTAATTTTAGTAATGTTGATTAATTACACTAATTTTAAACAGGTTTTTGTTCCATAGATTTCCGTCATCCAATGCAAGAAAATAATAATTCTCATAGTCTTGAGAATTTTTCATAACCACTTCTTTTAAGTATAAATATTTATCCAAAAATTTTTCCTATTTTCCACAAATTTTTCACTTTCTTTTCAAAATTATTGCAAAATTTTCAGTTTTTATATTTTCAACATGGGCAAAAGTTTTCAAAAGCAATTTTTCTCACATCATCAATATAACCTTCAAAATCAAGAAGAAGAAACAAAATAGCAAAGAATAAATGAACTTGATATTGAAAATCACAGGCTTTAACAACTATTAAATTCCTCTTTGTCTCAAGTAGATAGTTTATCTAATGAAATTCATCATTTATCTTCTCATTTATCTTATTATAGGCATTAATATCAAGACCTTAAAGTGAATATGAGAACCTTCTATTTCAATATAATTGTGCAAGAGCTGATATTAATCATCTTTAAGATTATGAAGATATCCAATCAGTCCAAAATCTTCAGAATAATTTAAACCAAATTCAGAAAAACTTTAGAAGAATATTGGAGCAACTTCATCAGAAAAGTGAAGAATTTAATTTTTCTTATTACATGTCTCTTAATGATTAATTTATTACTAAATATTTTATCAGAAAGAGATGTTGTTAACATTTTGTCTGTTATAGAACTACGCTTTGCTATTGTCATTTTGGCTATTTTATAGACTATACACTCTCTCTTTATCTTTATAGCTAATAATAGTTATCATAGATAGCTTCTTATAAATGTATTTTTTTTGTATATATATATTGATGTATTTTTGTTATCTTTTTATCTTTCAATAAAATTTTTGCACATTGTTGCATTTTGCCTTTTAAATTGTCTAATATTATTTCAAGAGTTGCTATCAATATGGTTGACATTTCTGTTTTTATTCTTGTTCTCTCTTTTTTTTTTTTAGTATTTCATATTCATTTCTTATGATTAAATTTAAATAATTACATTTCTTCAAATTAAATATGATTCGACAGGTCTGTCAGTTTCTGTTAGTTTCACCATATAAGAAAAAGAAATTAAACTAAAAATATGCTTTGTTTAAATTGAGGTGGAAGAAAATTATTCATATTGAAATGCTTTATCCTTTTATTCATAAACATATAAAATATTTGCAGGAGATTTGAAAGAACACAATAAAGAATCATTTATGACTTAATTAAAGATGAACCATATTTGAAAAATAATATCATAAACCATTTCTAAAAAAAACAAGCCAAATTCAAACATCTTTATTTTTTTATCTTTTTTCTTTAGATATATCGATATTTTTTTAATAATAATAATAATAAAATAATTGGTGATTAAATTTTCTAGCAATGATAATATTGATTTATTGATTTATTTATAAACAAAATAAAAAAAAATAAAAGGTAATAAATTTCCCATTCAAATCAATATCAAAAAGAAAAAAAAAATAATAAACTTTAAAAAGGTAAATTTTGACCTTTTACCCATCTATTATGTTGACTACGCAATGTTTATTTTTAAAAATTATTCACCTTCTTCACTATTGCTACTATTATTTTTTCTTATACTATATTCTTTTAAAAGAACATCTCATATTTCTTTTTTTAAATTAAGTAAATAAGACGGACCAATGTTACATTCCATCTATTTATCCTTTGCACAACTTTTAGCTAATATGTAAAAACAGTTTGCAATTTTTTTATATTTATGTATTTTAACCTTACCACTAGACGTATTTCCAAAAATACTAATTAATTTTTTTAAACAACCTCACTATTTTTTGTATATAAAAGATGTAAATTAATTAAATTTCTATAGTAAGAAACTTTATTGCTTGAATGTTGAATATAATTTTGAATATAATTTATAATAAATTCGAGTTTATGTTCAATAACACTTTCATCTACCATTTGTTTAACATCATCAAATCCATCAAACATTTCTTCTTCTTCATTTTCTCTTTTTATTTTTTCAACCAAAAAGTGACGAAATTTATTTTCAATTTTTAATTGATCAGTCTTTATTCCGCTTTTTTTTTACTTTGTTACTTGAGGTACTTGAGGAATTATTGTCGTTTATCTGTTATACAATTTTATTTAACATCTCATCTAAAAAATAAAAAATTAATTTGTCTTTTAATTTATCTTAAAAAATTATTTGTTAAAAAAATAAAAAAAAATACGTACCAAAAACAAATTCTATAATAAAAGTGTTTATATCAGAAACTTTCCAATCATTATCTTTGTTTTCATAAAAATTACCTTTAAAATAAGCTTTATTTTTAATAACAACTGACGGTTCATTATTTTCTGATAACTGCGTTAATAAACATTTATCACTTTCTGAAAGGTTATTATTATTATTCATTTTAATAAAAATGAGATTTTATACTAAATTAGCTAGTTATTTGAATATTTATATATTTATAACTATATAAAAAAAACCTACAAAAAAATAATCATGTGCAGAATGTCCGCGAGGTTACATGTAACATGAAAAAATCATCTACAAAAATACTTACAAAAAAAATAATCACGCGCAGAATGTCTGCGAGATTACATATAATATGAAAAAAAACTATAAAAAAAAATAATCACGTACAGAATGTCCGCAAGATTACAACGCATGAGATTACATGTAATATGTAAAAAATCATCTATAAAAATACCTACAAAAAAGAAATAACTACGCACAAAATGTCCGCGAGGTTACAATGCATAAGGTTATATATAACATGTAAAAATCATCTACAAAAATACCTATAAAAAATAACTACGCGTAAAATATTCACGAGGTATAAAAAAAATTACAAAAAAGAAATAACCACACGCAGAATATCTACGAGGTTACAATGCGTGAAATTATATGTAACATGTAAAAAATCATCTACAAAAATACCTACAAAAAAAGAAATAACCACGCGTAGAATATCTGCGAGGTTACAACGCGCGAGGTTACATGTAACATGTAAAAAATCATCTACAAAAATACCTACAAAAAAAATAAATCATGCATAGTATGTCCGCGAGATTACATGTAACATGAAAAAAAAATTACAAAAAAAAGAAATAATCACATGCAGAATATTCGCGAGGTTACATGTAAAAAAGAAATAACTATGCGTAAAAAAAATTCATTTTATATTTTTATAAAAAACACATTATAATATCATTTAATAAATTATATAAAATAATATCTAACAAATATTAATCTTCATTTTGTCTATTTATAATTTTCTGATCATATAATTTACATTTTTGTATTTTTGAAAAATTATATTCTTTCATATATTCATCAATCATTTTTTTTTGATCTTCTGATAATTCTAATTCAATAGTAATAAGATTCTTATATTCTTTACTATATTCAAATTGTTTATAAAAAATTGCTTTGAATATAGAATTACCTTTTTGATTTTCATGTTTTATCTAATTTTCGATCGATTTTGATTTATAATATTCTACATTATATTTCATTTCAGAACGCCAAAATTGTGATATATAATTTAAATATTTATTTTCAAATCTTTTACTTTTTTCATTTTTATAAACCCGTTATTATTTCTATGACTTACAGACATTCTCCAATTATTATTATTTATAGTATTTTTTAATTTATCTTTAATAAATAAAAAAGCATTAACTAAATTGTTACATTTTCAATATAAATGATAATTGATTTCTCTTAATGAACTTAATTTATCTTTACCGTTTAAGTACCATAATAAAAAATTATCAATTAAAATGTCATCAAATATATTTTTTTTAATAATAAAATTATCTAAAATTTTTCTTTTAAATTGAGATTTATTATTTATATTTTTTATTCTCATGATTATTAAATCTGCTATAAATTTAAATTTATATAACTTATATAACTTATATAAATGAATATTTGAATAATTTTGGATACGTGTTTTTAAGATACTAATACTTATCTTATAAAATTTATAAGATATATTTTTTAATAAATCATATATTTGAAAATCATTGAAATTTTCAAATATCATAAATAATACTTCGTTCAAAAAATGATTTAATTGAAATTGATTAAATATCTTATTGTTAAAATAGTAATCAAATTATTTATTGTTAATATAATAAAAATAAAAATAAATATAATTAAAAATTAATAAAATTGAATCAAAATCAAAATCAAAAAAAAAATAAACCTAAAATCAAATTTGATCAACATTCTACAAGATCCTATTTATCAATCACAAATCACAAAAAGGAAGTATATAGTGAATTTTTCACGCTAGTGAATTTATATTTCTGAATATTATAAACACATGCAAAATAAATAAAATGTTCATATGATGTAGTTTTAGCGTTACCAACGCCTTTACAATATTTAGATCTACAATACACATTTCACATGTCTTACACTTTTCTTCTGAAAAAAAAATAATTTAAAGAATAGTATATGTTTAAGTTATTGAAAACTTCATATTATATCAAATTAATACATTTTATTAATATTTTTTTTACTATGTCGAATTTAATAGCCAAGGTTGAAGCTCTTTTATTACAAGAATCATTTGATACTCTTTATGAGACATCCATAATTTATTTAACAATAGAGAATAATATTCTACTTCCATATACTAAAGTATGGAAAATAGTTGACTAGGCAGTCAATTTATCGTTAGCGAAACTAACAGATCTTAGTTGAGAGTTAAGGTATTAGAAATATTACTACAGATATAATATAAATGAAATTTTGATTTTTGTTTCTTACTTTTAATGACGATACTATAGTAGATGTTGGCTTTAGTTTTGGTATATCATAGCTGAAGGTCAGGAAGTGTCAGCCCAGAAGATTAATGTCTTGGGTTTCTGCTTCTCTCTACTGTACGTGACTATCTAATCAAAATAATGCGATATATCTTTTTAAAAATTACTGAAATCACACGTGTGATAGAAATAATAATTCATGAGTTTAGTATGAGAATAATATACCAATACTTTTTTATCACATCTACTGTAGGTGGAGAATAGATATATCAGTGTTCGTGGGCTAAAAGCATTAAAAGCATTGAATATGAATAAAAAATTACTTTTCGACCATACTCAGGAAGAAATAAAAGAAAATCTTAATATGTTAAAATTTAAACTTGAGGTAACTACTACGCCGTTTGAGATTTTTTATGTTTAAACTAATAAGCTTAACTAATAAGCTTTTATATTTAGCGTCCTTTAACAGAAGTAGACATAAACCTTTATGATTCACTTAAACAAAGTTTAGCAAGTATATCATCTTTAGATCTTACATGACGAGACTCTGAAGCAAGCATGGTTTTAAGTGATAATTCAGATATCATGAAAAACTTAGGAAATAGACAAAAAAAAATCTTTATAACACCTTGAGAAAATATGAAATGTGCTTTACTTGATTCAGTTATCGCTAAGTGTGTTAATTTTGTGAAAGTTTTCAATAATACAAAGAATGCAAGATCTATGAAGAATTTAACTCACAATAAAAAATAGAAAGAAAGTGAAACAGATTTAGTAAAAATAACGGAATATATTCTAGGCATAATGTAAGTTACTTGCTTATTAGAAAATTGATGAAACATTATTTTATTAATCACGCTTTTTTATCAGTAGTGAAATATGAAGCAATCCTGCATTATGACTAATACATCTCGCAATGAACAAAGTGAAGAGACATACATTACAGATGTCATAATTCCTTTATTTAGAACGAGTTTGAGCGATTTTTTGAATAGTGATATTTATATAAGTAAGGCGAAACGTCAAAGTATAGCAAGCAAAGCTCAAAAAAATCTAGGAATAATTGGTGAGCGGATGGAAAAAAACCTGATATTATGGATTTATTGAAGCAAGATGAAAAAATTATTAAGCTATTGTATATCAAGTTATTACATATTGTGTATAATAATTCTAAAAATCAGATGACGAGGTTAAGTTATGGAGAGAAACATTAGATGGGGCAAGTTATATTAGTGCATTATGTAGACCAGTTGGTAATCAATTTAGTGTTATAGGAATTCAGATCGCAGGTATAACTATGTATCTAAATATTCTTGTAAATGATCTGGCTGGTATACCAAGATATTTCTATCTAGATCATGCAGAAATTCCATTATCCCTACCAGTAGCATCTGAAATCTCTTGTTCACTTACTACTAACCTTAAGAAATATAATGATCATGAATAAAAGTCTTCTAATACAGGTATTAGAATAAGCTACCTCTCATCCACCCTAAAATGTTACACCAAGTCTTACTGTCTCCACATCTTCATATAATAAATAGTTAATATTAGAAATTGTTTATATATTTTTAGCATAGAAAAATTGTATATTTCTTTTTAGAGTTCGAGAATAATAAAATTAATGATAAAAACAATAAAATTATGGCATAATTGTAAAATAATTCTAAAATCACAAAAGATATAATCATTATAATATTTTTTAATTTTATTTTGATTATAATAATAATAATATTTTTTTAAAAAAAAAATTCAGTAAGTTAAAATATATAACTAAATATTCAAGTTTTCTTAGTTTAATTAGTTAAGACGTCAATCTTTCATAAATAAGTCTTAAATTCAATTTATAGAATATGCGGAATTAAATAATTAATACTGCATATTAGGTAACTACGTATTAAATTAAATGTTTGGCAAAATTGTACGATTAAAAAACTAATCAAACCTTGACCGACCTTATAGAGGATTTTAAGTTATTTTTTACTATTCTTATATATAATGTTTATTAAAATATATAAGTATACGTTTACTTTATAAATTTTCTCAATAAATGAATTTAAAATATGATACTAATTACACTTGCTTTTTCCCTAGATTTTTCTTTGTTAATAGTCATTATTGACTTAAATTATCTTTAGTGTATAATTCAGTTCTATATAAACAATTAAGAAATACAATCATTTCTTTTTCAGAAAATTCTAATGGAAAAGATTCTCCACCTATTAAATGTATTTGAAAGGTTTTGTATAATGTTCAAAAGTTTTTGAATGATGTTTAAAGGATATTTTCCGAAAAATTAAAATTAAAAAGCAAGCCAAGATAAAGAATAAAATTGAGATACATTAGATCTGTACAAAAAATTATTATTAATATAAGTTTGTTTTTAATTATTAATTTTATAAATGAGTTTTATTTTGCTTATCTCAGAAAGTTCTAATGAGCAGGATTTTTCATTCATTACTTTTATTATTTGAAAAGGTAATATTTCTCAAAGAATTAAAAGTAAAAAGTCAGTTGAGAAAGGATAATAATTTTTATAAAAAAATTAGGTAATAAGTATTTTAGTTCAAAAACTTTATTATTTTATTTTTTTTTAAAAAAAAACCTTCAAAAATTGTGACTCCTTAAATATATTTTGAAAATTGGCATTAACTGATAAAAGTGCTATTAAGATCCATATTTAGCTTTTAAAGATTATTGGTAAATTCAAAATTTATCGCCGGTTTTAAAATATTGTAACCTTATGTCAATTATCAGTTAAAAAAAATCACTGATTTTCATGAAAATTTTAAATCTAACAAGCATATAGTGCTTTTTTCCTGTGACTACTTAGCAAAACTTAGACTAATAAGTTTATTTACAGCTATTTCTTAAGTTTTGACTTAAGTTATTATATATTGTTTGAAATTTATTTCGTTTAAAGTTTGCGATTTCTACTGATTTCCCAATTTCCAAAACTTTTACAAGTATAAACTTCCAAATGATTCGTACTTTTAGTGAAGACTTGAAGTGGAGAATTATTTTTCTTCATCATGATGATCATAATCAAGAAAAAATTGCCGAATTATTACATATTTGTAAAGGTACTGTTAAGAAAATTTTACAAATATATATGCGATAGGGAACAGTTGTGGATCCTTGACGAAGACCGTCAGGACATCACAAAACACTAACTTGAAGTGATATGAAGGTGTGTATTTTATTAAAGAAATGTTATATTATTAGTTTTAATTGATACTATCAATTTAGGTATTGCAAGAATTAGTCAAGAATAAAGTGGATTAGTATTTAGATGAATTAGTTGGAGAACTTGAGTTATTAATAGGTAAATTAGTTTCTAAATCAACTCTTTAGCGGTCTTTAGAAAAAAGGTAAATTTCATACTTTCAAATTATATAACGATCATCATTATTTATTACTAATTATTTCATTTATACAAGTTACATCAAGCAGCTCATGAACGAAATGAACTCCTTTGAAGCACATTTATTGCAAAGGTTAGGTGTGAATATAAGTCTGAACAACTTATATTCATGAACAAAGCTTTAAAAATGAATATACACTCTTTCGTGAATACGGATATTCTTTTAAAAACACTTTTGCAATTAAAAAGAATGTGTTCGTGTATGGAATATAATACACTATACTACCTGCCTTATCTTTACAGGGTATTATCGCTGTAGATATAATAGAAGGTAGTTATTCCAAAGAAAGATTTAGAAAATTTGTTATTTCAAATATAGTAAGTTAAAATTTTTCTGATAAAATATTATTATGTATTTTTTTTATTCATTGTTCTTTTTTTTATACCAGGTATCTCAAATAAATGCATATCCTACTGAATACAGTGTTCTTATACTTGATAAAACACGAATCCATCATGACAGAGATCTCATAGAATATATCGAATCTTTTGGTAGACGTGTTGAATTTTTACCTCCCTATTCTTCAGATTTCAATCCTATTGAATCTAGTTTTTCTGTTATAAAATCTTTCCTAAAAAAATATAGAGATTTTGTTAATTCATGTAATGATCCTAAATATCCTCTTCTTGTTGCATGTACTCAAATTACTTCACATATGGCTACAAAATTTTTTGAAGATTCAATTTATATGTAATATATTTTGTAAAGATTAAGTTTACTTATATAATGGCAAAATAAATAAAAATTTTATCGAAGACATTTTAAATAATAAAAAGATAGATTAAAGGTTAAAAGAATATATTATTAACTATAATAGGCATATTAATTTCAAAAAAAATTCATTTATTATAAAATTCGAAATTATTGTTATTTATAATATCATATTACTAACTATAATATCATACTCCTATACTATAATACTATTTGTAACGCTGTACTGTAGCTCTACGCCATCCAATTTTATTTACGCCTAATTGATCAAATTTCACATTTGTAAGATCATAAATTTGATCTACAGTAATTCGCTCATTTTCAAAAATATTTTTGAATCTTGCAAATTCTTCAATACCACCTGATAATTCATCCAATTTAGTAAAAAATTCATCAAGAGATGGAAGTGAAATTGGTTGTTTTGAAACTAATGATGAACCTAAAGAATTATTTATGTTTAAATTTTGTGTAAATGAAGCCATTTGAGATGGCATAGCAAAAAAAAGGCATTAAATTTGCTGGAGTTGAAGGTGTTGTAGATTTTTCTTTAATACTATTGGATTGCGAAAAAATTGGTAAGTTTGGCATTTGAGTATTATCAGTAGTACCTCAAATCTAAAAATAAAAAAACTTATAATTAATAATTGTTTTGATAATTCATAATTTTAAATAGTAAAATAATTACAATTTTCTTAGCCCAGTATTGTAGATGCATTGCAGTAAGCTTTGTATATCATTTATCATTAATAAAGCATGTATCATGTTGATTACATTTGTATTGCTTTCTTAGTTCATGAATTACATGTCCTTCTTGTTGTAATATTTCTGAAAAATCATCCAATTTCACAGTACTTTTCTTTTTATTCTTTTTTATACAAATTAGTATCTTCATAATCCGATTTTTCAGAATCTAAAATATCCTAAAAAAAAATACTATAAATTAAATATTGCTTTATAATAATTTACAATAATTAGCAAATATTTTACCTTTCTTTTTTCTTTTTTCTTTAAAGATGTCATAATTGTCATATTTTTCTTTCCATTTGATAATTTCTTATAATCCAAAAGAAACTTCTTGTAGTCTTGCATATTTACCAACTGTACTCCAGATCTTGTAACTTTTTCTGGTTTAAATGTAACCAAATAATCTGAATGCATAATCTGGTTAGTTTTTCAACATAATGATGAAAATCTGCAAGAATATCATCTAACGATGATATTTCTATTTCTATCTATTTAAATGGTAATGTAGGACTACCAGAAGGTTTTACTATCAAATTGAATAAAATTATTTGTTCAGTTTCTGATTCAATTACCACAAATTCATTAGTTAATTCATCACTTTTTAAATCATGATCATTTGTGTTAAGATAGTTTTGAGATACTTTTTTTGAGTTTGAGATAGAAGAATTTGAAAAAGAATTTGAAACAGAAGTATTTGGAATAGAAGTATTTGAGGTAGAAGAATTTGGAATAGAAATGTTTGAGGCAGAAGAATTTGGAGTAGTATTGGATAAGTTATGAGCCTTTTTCCTTTGAAAAGCACTATTACAAGTAGCACAAAAATTAAAATTAAATTTCGTGTTAATATCTAATGAATAACTAAAATGAGTAATACTTTGTTGAATATATTCAAATTGTTTTTGTGATAAGTTAGGTGTTAAAACTCAAGGATATGCAACTTTAACTTTATCAGTTTGGTTGCTTTTACTTGGTTTAATAGTTTTGTTACATGAACATATTCTTTTTCGAATACTAAGTTCAGTCTTACAGTAAAGAAATTTTTTGCAATTAAGGCAAGTACTAATAAGGTACTCCATTGTATAATAAAAGACGAGTTTTAAAATGATAAAACACGAACCTTAATAAAATTTTTAATACTTAATATTTATATAGTAGTAGTATTTTATTGGTATATTTTTAGGGAGTTGAATGAATATACATGCATTGAAATATGTTATTTGGGAAAACGAGATAGTTGAAATTGATTATATTTGATTGGTTAATTATTGATATAATCATGTGATAATCTGATATTTGGTTTTCTTAATGGAAAATTGAATTTTTATGCATGCATGCATTGTATACACCATTTTAAAAATGGCGATAATTTCTGTAAATATATTTAATAAAAATATTAAGAATTTTAGGAAATTGTTTTTTTTGTTTTTCATATAAAATACCATATTTTGCGAGTCACAATACCCCCTATGCACAGTACCCTATACAAATTTTTTTTTAGATTTATTAAATACCCGAATATTTCATATGAAGGTGTTCAGATTTTAACCTTCAAAATTTATAAAATATCTGAAGTATCTCTATAAATTTGATTGGCTGATAAAAAAATTGACGACATTATTTACAATATATATTTTTTAAGGATCAAAATATTTTTTTAGCTTTAACGTAAAGCTTCTGATATACTTTAACGAATTTATTATTATGTAATATTATTAAAATATAATATATTCCATTAATTCTTTCAATGTAGAATGTTATTTCTCATCAAAAAAATAATCTTAATTTTGATTTCTATCTTCCCCTTCACTATTGTCATCACTACAATTAATTTCATTATTTTTACCTTTATCCATTCTAATTTTCCATTCATTTTCATAATCATTTTCTTTAATATTATCACCGGGTTCGTTTTCGTTTATCTTAACGTCTAAGTTGAAAGGCTGCGGTAGCTGATTCTACACGTTGGAGTTTCCGACCTTAGGATTTTCTCTAAGTCCTACAGGTATCCGTTATACTTGAATCAA
>CAJVPQ010001454.1:0-18054 GCA_910591825.1 Funneliformis caledonium
AAATATTTCTGGAAATAGTAAAATTATATTTGTGTAATGAAATCAGTAATCATCTACTATAATGAATAATTCGTTAACGCTATAATGAATTATTCGTTATACATACTGCATAATTTGTTATAGTGTTAATGAAGATTCTTATAATGAAGTTCTGATCGGCTGGATCAGCAACTTCGTTATATCGAGGTGTGACTGTATACACTCCCATGATGTTGCCACTTGAACTAATATCACTAATCTTCTAGATTCTAATATGATTTCAACACATTCTTAAAAAATTCTTCAAAGCGTTTATTAAAGAACCAGGTTGCTATATGTAGATTTTCAATAAGATTTTGTTGACGCTTTTTTGCTGAAATCGACTCATCACCAGAATATTCATCTTCAGGCATTAGTTTGTACAATTCAAGCCAGTGTAGATCTGCTACACTAAAAGTAAAAAACAATAATTCTTGATGTCCTATTTGTTTAATCATATTAGATAATTCATATCATTTTACCATTCAAAATTGCTGTGAATTACGTAAGCCTTCTTCATATCTTATTATTCTATCTGCTAGTTGTTTATCATCATTAGAGATCATTTCTTGTATGTCTGTGACATCTATCTGATTATCATTTAGATTTTGTTTAACAAATACTGCCTTCTTACAAAGCCCGCCATCTTATTGATGAATTTAGAGCAAAATACCTCCAATGTGCATGTCTGCCAAACCTTTCATCTTTATACTATAAAAGGTGTTTAAAATATTCTGCAGGCTTAACTTCTCTAGTGTGTTCTGATCTAAGGTCAGCTTGACCATGTGAATAAAGAGTCAGAAATACTCTTACCATATAACCAGGTGTTTGAAGTTCATTTATAGGAATACTTTCGATCTTTGGTCATAATAATGTATTATTATTGCTTTGCATATGATCAAGTGTATCATTTATGGCAACATCTTCCTGATTTGTATTTGAAAGTGAAGGTACAAATGTATTTGTTATTTCATTCTCATTATTTTCATTATCAACTAATCTCTTATCTAGAATTTGATCATCCTGAATCTGAGGAAGCAATGAGCAATAGATCCATTTTTAGGTAATGAAAAGAAAATTTCATTATCGATAATTATATCATTATAGAATTTGTTATTTTGTTTTAGCTATAATAACGTACTAGCTACTCTATTTTGACGCATATAAAATTTCTAAAGGCTATTGGATCCTTTACTGATTGTTATTGTATTATAATTATATCTAATGAGAATAGTTGCCATGAGAGCTGATTTATAAATCCTTAAATATCTTAAGGAAAATTTATAATATTTCCTCTATACCAATTTTGCCCTCTCTGAAATCAATATACCGTCATTACTGTAAAAGCTTGTATAATAAGCATTTCTTCAATTTTTGAAAGTCCTTTGAGTTCTTCGAACATTTTTCCTGGATCCATATTGTTTTCTGCTAAAAACTTCTTTGGTGATAACTTTTTTGTATAATATTATCAGCACATTTCTTTGACAAGTATCATGAATAGAATTTGCTCATTATATATAGGATAGGTATTATATTGAATATTGTCCATTTTTTTGCAAAATTTCTGCAACAAAATGCGTTCTTTCTTATTAATTGTATTGGTTGATAATAGTATAGATTGTAAGTTAAAATTATTTTGATTTATCTCTCGAGAAGTTTCATCATCACTAACACTTTCTATTGATATTTGATGTGTTTTTCTTTAAGAACGCAGCTCGCATTTACGTTCATTCTCATGTGAAATATGATTCTGACATTCCTCAGTTGTTTCTGTTAACCTCTTTTACCTTTTTCATGCACAATCATTCATAAGTTGCGCATTATAGTTTTCTTGTGTTTCTTTTGTGTGATTCTATTGTTTACATTCACTCTCATGTTCAAGACGTGCATCATGTTGTTTAGCAATCTCATTTTTTTTGTTATTATTCTTTCTAAGTGTTTCAGGATTTATACTTTTATTATTTATTTTAAAAGTGCAAACTTTGATTTTATGTTAATATTAACTTTATTTAACTTTATTGTATATGCTGATTTATAGATCAACTTAAAATCTGATTTAATTATAAAACTTAGCTTATAGATGATCTCTAAATCAATTAATAAATAAATTTTAAAACTTAATTTTTATTATTTATTTTTTACAATATTTTATTTAAGAAACTTATAAAAAATATATATAATATGAATTAGAATTAACTGAAAAAATAATTAAATCTCTTGCATTTTGATTTTACTAATATTAATTTTAAAGTATTATTACTTATAATATTTATAGTGAACTTTTGTTACTAATCAGAAATGTATTCCTGATTTGCTGATTATACGGATCATAGATTCAATTAAGTTTCTGTAATTGAACAAACTTTAAATAAACATAAATCAGGAATGTACTTTTGATTAACAGCAAAATTCACTATATATTTATTATGTAACAAATTATAATAATTTTCATTTTGGACTTAATAATGATTTCTGAAACCATTATCTAGTTTAATTTGAATCAGTAATTATTAAGTAATTTGATATAGAAAATGGTGTTTAAATACTTTTATTCATCTTTTATAATAAAATCAGAAAAAGCTAGTTGAATTAACTTTAATGCAATTACTTATAGAAATATTAAATATAAATAAAAGCAATATAACTTATTATTAATATTACTAAAAAACTGTTAATAAAAACTAGTAATTCAAAAACTTTTCTTGATAAGTATTACTAATATCATTAGTATTATTAGAGAGATTTGAGTTTTTAATTTTTTTTATTTTTCTATAACATACATATATCATATACATTTCACATATATATCATATATTTATTATAATATAATATTATAAAAATAATAACAAAAATTTGAATTTTTTTATTAATAATACTAGTGATACTAAATAAAATAATCTAATAATCTTAAAAAGTATAATGAATATATTATTAGTTTTATCACTAGTTATTATATAGAACTAATAACACTAGTAATAACTAGTGACAAACTGTTAAAAAAATCTTAATAATACTTTTTAATAACAAACTTAATAATAAAATTTATAATTATTTCATATTTTTTAAAACTATTAAATAATTTTCAAATAGATATTATTATGTAACTTTGAAAAAAGTATATAGGGTATCACTAAAAACATTACATCAAACTTTTTTCATAATGACAATAAACTTTATAATAATATTAGTAATAATTGTTAACAGCAAAAATTTATACTAATTCTTATTTTAGTTTTTATTCTAATAATTACTTTATTTCTAAAATAAAATATATTATATATATTGTTTAACTATAACTTATCATATGTCAATAATTGAATTAATATATTTATATCAAAAAATGATTAAATTGTAAATAACATATTATTTATAATTAAATAAGCTGAATATAGTAAAACATATTATATATCTGATACCTTTTCTAATTAATTATCAATTAAGCTTTAAAATTACTAGTAAGGTTTTCAGAACTAATACAAAACTGACATAATAAGATATAGTCTAATTTTAACCAGTATTATTTTATAATTTCTGGCTAAGCTTAGAATGAAATAATTTAATACTTATAAATAATTTAGAATTGACAAATTAATAGAATCTTTTTGGCTTATAGATAGTTTTACATACTTTCCTGATATTATTATATTTCTAAATAGATCTTTTAAATATGTATTATAAAGATCAGTCATAGTTATGTTATAGTATTAGCTAACATTGATCAAAGAATCACTGTAATACTTGAGCATTAATTAAGCAATATATTTTTTGATTATAAAAAAAAATAAAAGTGACTAACATATAGATAGATTTTTAGTAATAAAAAAGGTGTAAATATAGGTAAGTGAATGGATAATTCTTTAGAATAAAATAAAAGCTGAATTAGATCAATATATTGGTAGCTCTTGATAATAAAAGAAGCAGAAAACAATTATAATTAGATTATGAAAATATTGTTAGATTATAATATTATTAGTCATTATTAGATTATGAAATTATCATTAGATTATATTATTATATATTATAATATAGTAGGTAATAACTAAAATAATAACTAGAAGGTTAAAAAGAAACCTTTCAAAATTACATTATAAAGTCACTAATAGATATGAATACATAAGATTATGAAATTAGGTTATATAATTACTATTAGATTATGAAATTAGATTATAATACTATTACTAGATTATAACATTATCACTCAATATAGCTTTACCTATAGATTATATTATTATATTTGATTATGACCTACCACTAGATTATGTCATTATTTTCATAACCTAATCTAAGTTTCCAGTGATTCTTTAAACTAATTAGTTTGAAGAAATATTGGTGACTAATAATAGTATTGATTTTTTATTTTTTTATAAAAAATAATTATTTATTATAATAAAACTTTAATAGTAAATCATTATATAAAAGATTACTATATAAAAAATTTGATTTTTTAATAAGATGCAAAATATGTTACTATTATTTACTATTATACCTTTTTATAATCAAATTTGATTTAAATACTAGGAAACGCCTATAATATTGAAACTTGTTTTAATTGGCCAATCAAAATTTTCAAATTCTCAAATTAAAAAAAAAATTGATTGGACCTAACGCTTGTCCTAAAACGAATAATAAATATAAAAGAAATAGTATTTATATCCAATTAAATATACTAATCAAGAATATGCAGAAAGTTAATATCAATTCCGATAGAGGTTTGGAACTAAACCACACGATAAAACTAGGCAAAATTTTTTGTAATCACAAAGATTCGGACTACGAATTCCTAATCTATTATAACTTGTTAAGTCCAGAGCAATGTTAACTAAAAAAAAAATTAACACTGGTATTTGCTTTATCGAGATTTTGTGTAATCGACTTCACTCCGGCTAGGAAACCATTGTTAAGGAACCAATCACAAAACGACTCAAATTTCGAATCGGGGCAATTTTGTACCTTATGCAGACTAAATAGACTATGCTTTATCTAGACTTTTGTGCAAATTGCAAACGCCAATCAGCATCGACTCAATTATTGAGCAGGGGAGGGAAAGTATATTTTTCCGAATATTTAATTGTCATTAAAATCTAATACGATGTGCTTTTTATTTGTTTATTTTACTTTTTTTCTTTTCTTTATTTAGCTTATTGTATATTTTTAGTACTCACTTCCATATAAATTAGTAAAACATTAAATTTTTTCGTTTTTAAAATTGTAGCTTTTTATAACAATTTATTCCTTTGAGCCATTATTCTTTTCTTGTATACATTATCACAATTCCTTTTCATACATATTTTTTTTGACCAATGTATCAGCCTGGCGCACCCCTTCATTCTGAATACCACGGTGCTGGACGTGGAGAGTATCCGCCTCCTCCTCCTGAAGGTTATTATCCCCATCCTCCTCCAATGCTTCCTCATATGGCTCCACCTCCACCTGGTCACATGCACCACCCATATTACGATTATCATCACTCCCACCATTATATGTCATATCACCCCGCATCTATGAACCCAAACATAGCACCTCCAGTTCCCCCTCCCGCGCCACCTATAGACTTTGGGGATAAACGTTCAAAATCTAACGCGAACGCACCAACTTCCGAGGGTATTGATAAAAATAAGATTTCGACTTTCATAACAAAATCAACTGTACCAATCTTACATAAAGCACGATTCAAAAAAGAACGGTTTGGTGCCTTCGATCCACCGACAACAGGAGAGGAAGAAGATAAAAGGTGTGCAAGATAGCAAGCAAAGACTATAAATGTGAATGACTTATTTTGATTTATATACTTTGGGTCTTATAAACCCAAGTTTTTTTTTTTTTTTTTTTATGAGAAGTCTGATCATCTGAAAATATTCATAGTATGATTTTTGATTAATATCTTTATATCTTTTATTAACATTACAATTTTATCGGAACATCCTATGCAGGACATATACTCTCATAGTTAGTCAGCAACCTTTGCGCGCTCGAATGTGTGGATTTGGTGAAAAAGATCGACGACCGATCGACCCACCGCCGATCGTACAATTAGTAGTAACTGATGAGAAGGGGATTCCTGACACTGGGTGAGTTTGAGATAACATTTTGAATTTCTCTACAAGTTCTTTAAACAATAACTTTTTATAATTTTCAATATATAGCACGAACTTAAGGTTGTGTGTATTTACCAACATCATGTATCTTTTTATACTCCTTTAATGTACTAATAATTTTTTTATTTTATATAATATTACATTAGAATGTTGCAAAATCCTTTTTTCGTTCTTCATGTCACACTTTGGTCTGAAGATGGCCGAGAAGAACGAAATGTGATTAGCAACCCACCAAAAACAACGCGAGTACTTATGGGATCACTTGTTTCATCGCCAGCTATTCTTAAGAATACCACAGGAGAACAAGGATGTTACTTTTGTTTTCCGGATCTCTCTATACGTACAGAAGGGAAATACACTCTAAAATTTTCTTTGATGAAGTTGGGAACGTGCGTATCTTCATGATCTTTCTAAGAAACTTCTCTTTTTTTCCACAGAAATTCATAATTTTGTATATGCATTGATTTTATAGTGAAGACCGGTTAATCAATACAAGAACAGAAATAATCGCCACTACGTATTCTGATCCTTTTACTGTATATTCAGCAAAAAAATTTCCTGGGATGACAGGTTAGGAAAATTCGTTATAAATTTACTTACGATCTACGATGCTGATCATATTAAGTACATTCTAGAATCAACGGAACTCTCCAAAGCTTTTGCAAAACAAGGGTTAAAAATTCCAATTCGAAATGATGTACGCCCGAGGAAAATTACTGAAGATTAAAATATCTCGAATTGAATTTTTAAAAAGAGCCGAAATTGTAATAACCGACCGTATATTGTAAGTTGAGAAGTATAACAAGATATTAATCATAAATTTATTATATATAATTATCACAATCTACAGTATTAGTAAAGTTTCCTCCTCTTTTTTTAATATTAAATTTATAGGACTATTGTACATTATGGAACAAACTTTCGATTTAAGAAGAATAATATGCGCGTCGTGGGAAGGAATAACAACATAATTTTTTAAAATAAAAGTGACAGGATGTGTTTCATTATTTCATCACGAAAAGATTCATCATTTCGTGTAACCACAATCCATACTAATCATTTTAAAATTTTTTATTAAGATATATGATAAACCTTTATTAGGTACTTAAAAACTAGTATATAAGATAATTAAGTTCAATAATAATAATATTTTTTTGAAAAAAATTTTTAAATTATAAAAATACAATTCCTTGAATTTATTATTGATAAAAAATAAAATAAATTTTGTTATACTCATCATTTCGTGTAACCACGAGAGTAATAATCCTTCTGTTAATCATTTTTAAATTTTTATTCGATATTTAAAAAACTGGTATAGATAATCTAAGTCGATCTAATTTTTCTCTTTATCTGATTTTTCTTCAGATTGTTTCACTTCAGTTTTCTCCTCTTCAGCTGACTTAATTTCATTAGGAGCTTGTTCTTCGAGAAGTGCATCTATTTTTGCATTTAGATTATCAAGCCTCTCATCAAGCTCATTTAATGCTCCCTCTGCCTTATCCATGTCTTCAAGTATTTCGCTAATATTCAAGTCTGAAAAATTTTCATCTTGAAGTAATTCTGCCGACAATTCTGAGGGATTGGTTGAAGTGATAGAACTAGGCATTTTTTATGAATTATAATTTTCTATTAGTTATCTTACTGCAAATTACTTTAAAGAAAAAAAAACCCCGTTTCTTCGGTTCCTTAGAACATTAATATGATATTATAATAAAATTTTGGTATGATGATAGTAAATTTTCATTTAAAAAATGTAATAAATAGATAAAATATGGAGATATACAGGAAAATGACAATCAATTTATATTCGTTTCTGGAAAAATAAATCGGTGTGTATTACCAAAATGATACATATCAAAAAAAAACGTGGTGGTAGCGTGTATATTCATAAATTGCATAGACTACGGTTAACCTTATGTTGTATGTTTTTTCTTTTAATTAAACGCTTTACATTTCCATCATCTCCTTTTCAATTAGGAGAATCATAACGGTGCAAGTCACCTTGCAGGTGGAGTACACGATCCACTTTTGGAGTTTTTTTGCGATTGTATTTTAATGTTTTTTTTTTTCTTTTTTTTCTTTTTTTTGTTTTTTTTTTTTACAAAAAAAAAATTCTCGCGGACAGTTGGAAGACCTTCCTTTATATTACAACTTGCTTACTCCTATCATTCCTTTCGACATTCGAATCCTAAAACCTCGTATTGCTTTTCGCATAACGAAACCACAAGCCAGAAACGTTTCTCATCAAGATAGTGCATAGATCAATTTTTTTTTTTTGAATTTACTTAATTGTAATCGCATGGAATTAAAAATGACATCAACACCTGTTTGGACACCCTTGCCCAGATTTGGTTATGGTTTTGCCATATATCCTTTCACACCAGGGGCACAAACAAATTCGTCTGATTCAACAAAAGAACCTCAAGAAGATATTCAAGATAATTCTCCGAGTGATCCTCCAGAAAAACAAGGAACACCCTTTCCTGAAGCTACCGATTCTAATGGTTTGTCTTATACAAACGGTTCTTCTGACACATCATCGATATCCTCTGAAAATTCCAATTCATATATTGTATCATACCAAGTTAGTCTAGAAGTTGGTGATGAAGTATACGTTTTTGAGGAACAAGGAGCTTGGTATCGTGGTTATGTCGTCTCTCAATTACGTCAAACGGAGGAACCTCAAGTTTATGTTGGGATTTTTCCGATGAATCATGTCTATATAAAAGAATATTTAGAAGATTTAGAATTCGAAGTAGATAATACGAATAGTAGCGATTCCAGTCCAGAAGGTGAACGAATTAATCGTCCTCCACCTCCTTTACCATCTCTTAAATGCGGTGATGATACAATTAGTGGTAAAACCGAACCATTGGTAGATGAGATTGCTAGCACGGTGAGAGAATGGAGCAGCCTTTTACCAAAATATCTTGAAGAGCGAAAGTACAAAATGTTCAGAACAGTTAAAGATCAAATAAACAATCTATTACAAGGACGTCGTCAATTACTAGCGCAGACTTTATCTCAAGATGAATTGAGTAAATTACGAAAAGAACTCATTAATAAATTAGTTTCCGGAAATTTAATTCAGGATTTGGATATAATTGTACGAAATCCAGAAAGGGGATTTTTGGCGGATGAGACTAATATATCTGCTATTAGACTTTATCAATTACATTCTCAATTGTCGCTTTTAAATGTGGATAAATCAAAATCTGAACCACTTCTTATGAGTCCTACAAGCCCTTCCTTGTTGACACCTTCCGGTAGTAATTATTTTCATTCACAAGGTTCAACGACTACTGAAAACGTTAGTCATGCGCCGAAATTTTATCATGTATTTTTAGATTTAAAAGCTTGGGTTGCTTCTATTTCAGCTCCTGGCGAATATACCGAACTTTATTTTTCTTTATACACCAAAAATGACTCAAAATTTATTACAGAAGAATATTTCATTATATTAAATCATAATGGTGTTCCAAAAGACGAAAGCAAAATTGGTAAAATTCGAACCATTTTTACGGATCTTTCGCCTCATGACATACAGGAACAAATTTACCTCGTGTGCAGAATTGTACGTACTGGAAGTATGAAGTTATCTGATAAAGATAAAGAAAATACAAAGGAAGGTGGTTCGATGACGTCATTATTTTCTAAACCAACAAAGGATATGGACCAAGCTGATCAATTATCGATATCCAATGGAAGATCGATACCACAAACTTTCCGTAGACCTTTTGGATGTGCTGTTCTTGAAATAAGTCACCTTCTTCAAGGGAAAGAAAAGGAAACTCTCAGTGAACATGTGATGCCCATATATGTACCTGTTCAAGAGTCAACATTTGCCACCTTACACGAAGACATTATAAATAGCCGTGCTAAGGAGCTTGAAAAGTCACCACGTGCTGAAATGGTCAGTGTCTCGCTTAGACCATATTATGGTGAGACTGCAATTATAATCAAAGAAAATCCTGCGTTACTTCAAGATATTCCGATTACATCACGTCTTGGATTTGCTGATGTTGTATTTCCCGGTGACACGAGAAATGAAATTTATCTCAAACTTTTGTCAGGAGATTTCACGCAAGGTCGTTCTACAACAGCCAAAAATATTCAAATGACAGCCGAAGTAAAATTAAACACAGGTGAAGTCTTGGAAAATGTGATCTCACAAGGAGCTGGTGAACCTAAAGTTTCACAATTCGATTCCTTAGTTTTTTATCATTCCAATAACCCTTTATGGGGTGAATTGATTAAATTAAATATACCAGTGGAATTATTTGAACAAGCACATGTATTTTTTACTTTCCGACATCGTTCTACAAAAGATAAAAAGGAGGATAAAATTTTCGCATTCGCATATATGCCTTTATTTCCCGAAAACAGAGCATTTATAAGTGATGGAAAACATTCACTTATTTTGTATAAATATGATAAGCAATGGATAAATCCTTCGGTATATCTTAAAGCATCATGGTCTCCTACGGCGACATTTTCTGATACAGTTTCAACACATTCATCTATAAATTCACATTCTTCACATAAAATGTTTCCTTCGTCTAAAGATACAGTAGTAATTGGGACATTTTTATGTTCGACAAAATACACACAAAATGAAGTTCTCCTTAAATTATTAAATTGGGAAAAGCAACTTATGTCAGATATAAACGAGATGATGTCAGTTTTGAAGAAATTCACTTTTGTAGGTGAGGTAGAGATAGTTAAATTTCTCCAGGATATTTTTGATGCACTTTTTGGTATACTTGTCTCAACAAGAAATCAACATGGAGAGCTAGATGATTTAATATTCAATGCCCTTGTTACAATCCTTGGAATCGTATCTGATAGACGATTTATGAACTTTAGGCCAGTGCTTGATGTATATATTGAAAAGCATTTTTCATGTGCGGCAGCGTCTTCTCATTTGATTCGTTCTATGAATCGACTTGTATCTAATCCAACTAGTCCAGAAACTGCTCAAAGTTTACGTTCAGCTATAAAGGTCTGGCAATACATATTTAAGATAATAATGCGATCTCGTGAACTTCAACGAACAAAAGAATCCAATATGGGATTGTCTGGTAATTATGTTGAAGAGCAATTCAAAAAAGAACTTTTTAGCTTGTTTAGGAGCGTTGACAGGTTAATGTCTATAACAACACCTCAATCCATAATTGGCACGCAAACTTTAGCATTACAACATTTCGCTTCCATTTTTGCAGATCTTGGGAAATGTTTTACACCCGATGATCTTGTACAGATAGCAATCCGGTTTACTGAATCAGTAAGGTTGCCAAAAGGCAAGTTGTTAGCATACAAATTATTGGTAATTCTTCAATTTTGTCGTGGACCTTTATTTGAAAATGCAGAATCTCGCGCAATCCTTTTACGAAGAGTCGTTGAGTGGGTTGCAGATCATATGGGCAAGTGGGAAAGAACCGGTAAACAAAATGGTGACAGTGATTCTGCAAGGATGCAATGGCAAGATGGTATACGGTTATGTGTGACCATTATTGCCGTTATGTTGGAAAGTTTACAATGTTCAATCGAAAGGTCAACCGAAGAAGCAGCTAAGGAGTGTGAAATAGAAAATGTAAAGGTCATCCTACCACTCGTCGTAAAACTTTGCGAGTCATACCGAGAGCTGCATATTACGGCTGATGAGATACATCCTCAACGAGACAGAACTGCGTCTAGTGGCGCTGTATTATCTTCGGCGATGTTTTCCTGGTCATACCCATTGTCCGGTATAACAACTCCGACACCAACCGTGAGCTCATACCGACATTCAAAGGAATTTTTACTCTCTCCATTACAGAGTTCATTCTCGTCAGGATTAGGAGAAATAGCTGCTGTAATACTACAGATCATGTTTTTACTATCCCAGGAACATATGAAGGAGCATTTGCTATCTACTTACTATAGGGAAGGGCATGATGCAACAGCAGATTTTTTAACTTTATTATTCCTGGTTTCTCGATCCATACTTTTAAATGAAGCTTTTCCGGAGTCATGGTTGAACATGAATATAATGGCTCATAAAGTATTTTTAAAATTTCTTGAGCCTATTTCAACTTTAATGGAGAAGAATTACATTCCTGACAAAGATGCACCAGATACATTTAACGAACAATTGTGGCGGGAGTATTTCACTTGCTTATTAGCCTTGTTAACAAGTAAACACCTAATAATTGAAAATTTTACACCACAAAAACGTCGTGCAATATGGCGCTTGGCTGGAGATCTTCGAGGAAGAGCCGCAAAATTATTGTCCACATTATGGGATGCTATAGGATGGGAGCATGGAAAGGATGGGAAAATGGGTGGATATCAAGTTCGGTTCATTAATACGTTATTGGGACCAATTTTAGAGTTATGTTTATCTCATCATGATGAATTACGTTCCGCCGCCATAACAGTATTATTTAGTATGATTCTTACTCAGTATACAATGGATGAGGATTTCAAACAGATGGAATCGGATATTATCGATACTTTAGATAAATTATTTATGTCAGAGAATAAAGGAGATGAAATATCGCGAGCATATTTTATAGCTCAGTTACGTAATCTTTTTGAGAATAACTCGGTTGAAAAAGCTTTACGTGAAACAGTAATAAAATTTTTAGATTCACTCAGCGAATTCTTAGAATTATTATTAGGTGTTCGTGATTTGCCAGAGGGAGAAGAATTCCAGGATGATCGTATAATGTGTACATTGAAATTGATGAAATTCATAAAATCTATCGATAGAGAACAAATTTATATTAAATATGTACATCAACTCGTTCAGTTGCAAGTTCATAGTCATAATTTTGTAGAAGCTGCATTAACGCTTAAATTACATTCAGATTTATATGATTGGGATCCAAATTCTGAAGTTGAAGCATTACCTGAAATGGATTTCCCAAAACAATCGCCGTTTGATAGGAAAGAACGATTATATATACAAATATTGGACTATTTTGTTAAGGGTAAAGCTTGGGAATGTGGGATTGAGATATGTAAGGAATTGGCGCGTCATTTTGAATATACGACTTATGATTACCAACGTCTAAGTAACATATTAAAGCAACAGGCTGTTTTACACGAGAATGTAATTAAGAAGGAACGATATTTCAGCGAATATTTCCGTGTAGGATTTTATGGTCGAGGATTTCCTGCAAGTTTGCAAAATCGACAATTTATTTATCGTGGTTATGAATGGGAGAAAATTGGAGCTTTTTGTGAGCGTATGCTAAATAAACATTCCCAAGCAGCATTATTAAAATCAAATTGTACTCCTTCAGATGAGATCCTTTATGAAGATGGGCAATTTTTACAGGTTACCGCTGTTGTACCTGAACCTGATAGTAAACATCCTGTTTTCAAAAGTGGTGTTCCTTCATCCATCAAAGCGTATTATGAACACAATTCAGTAAATACATTTAGTTTTTCAAGACCCGTAAATAAAAATCCTGACGGGGTGAAATCTTCAAATGAATTTTTGGATTTATGGACGGAAAAAACCATTATGGTGTCAGAAGATCATTTCCCAACCGTGCTTCGCCGATCTGAAATAATTGAAAATACTGTGATTGAAGTTTCTCCAATTGAAAATGCAGTGGCAGCCATGAATGCTAAGAATCGCGAATTGAAAATGTTGGAAGCAAAATATCATGCTTTTCTCACATCGTCCAAGGGTGTTGGTAAAATCAATACCAATCCCTTATCTATGTCATTGAACGGGGCGGTAGATGCACCTGTAAATGGGGGTGTTCCAATGTACAAAAAAGCCTTCTTCGGAGATGACTTTTTAACAACTAATCCGGATAAAGGAGTATTTGTAAATCAACTAAAAGAAGCTATTGATGAACAGGTTAACATTAATTATAATTTTCAATATTTGTTGTATTTTTTTTTAAGAAACGATTTAATGAATTTTTTTTAATATATATCTATATAGGTTGATATTATTGATAGATGTTTGGAAATACATGATCGTCTCGTCTCTGCAGACATGCGACCTTTACACGATACTTTGGTTAAATGTATGTATATATGATAACATTTTAATGGTTTATATAATAATAAGGTTTTGTTAAATAAATTTTTATTCTTTCCACCCCAAAAAAAAGTTTTCCTAAAAAACTTTACAGAAGAAATAAATCGGTTAGCAGAACGCCGAAACTTGGCTGAGTCAAAGGTAATGACATTATCACGATCTTCCGCATCATCTCTGGTTTTTTTCCCGCCTCCAATAAAAGATACCAATAAACCTTTCTTTATATCGAATTCACCTATGAATACTTTGAATACTGAACAGACAACACCCATGCCACCTACAAACTCATCAGTTATAACGCGTGTAGCAGCAGCAGCAACTTTCAATAATATTTCACGCAATTCTATAAATACGCAAGGCAATATGTCAATGTCAAATCATTCAATTAATTATAATAAACGGATGTCCGAATCTTCGGAAGGTAGTAACGGGAACTATCCCCCCATTAGTCCTAATGGCGATACAATTACAGAAATACCAGTTATTGAAAAACGACCAACACTTAAAGAACGTAAAGGATCAATAGTATTTGGAGAAAGAAGAAAGACCATGAAGGGATGGCCTTTTAATCGTAATAGAAGTACAACACAGTAAGAAAAATATATTTATTTATTTATTATCAGGGAGATGTTAAGAAATTATTATTATATATTTTTATTTTTTTTTTTTTTTCTATGAACCAATTATGAACATATTTACTTTTTCTGCTGTTGTTGCTATAATAAAATGAAAAAAAAAAAATTCAATTTTAATCACCTCAATTTTCATAATAGCCAATAAAATTTGATAAGTTATACAAACCTTTTGTTGCCAAGCATGTGCCGTTGCCAAAAGTTTATAATTCGGTTGTTGAGTTTGATCATCAGGAAAGATGTAATCGAAATATTCTTCCCAAGCAACACCTGTCTGTCCTTCAGTTTCATCAAGCTTACGTCGTTTCTTGACGACTTTAGGCATCTTAGCTTCTATAGCTGATAGTGTTTCTTGAGTGCCATGATTGGTTTCAAATTCCTTCCATGATTCAAGTAGCAGAACGCGCTATATATATATAAAAAAAAAAAAAAAAAAATTTATATATTAATGGATTGTTTTATATCTAAAATCTATTATTCACAAAAATTTCAAAACTACCTCTTCTTTCAATTCTTTTTCTTTCATACTCTTGTAAGCTGTTTCAAATACTTTTCGTGCTCTTTCTAATGCACCTTTCCCGTCTCCTTCGTCCGCGTTCAATTCAAATTGTGCAAAACTAATCCAAACCTTAACGTGACCAGTCTTTTCCAATAAACGTTGATATAAAAGACGAGTCTTTTCAAATTCTTCTTCTGTAAATTCAAAATCAATATACGCCTTCCATAACAACTCTGGCATATCTAAAACTGGTTGCTCTACAGCCAATTCAAATATTGCACGACATCTATCATAATCACCTAACATCTTTTCTAGTTCTGCGAATTTAATCCATGCGTAACAATTGGATGGGTTATGTTCCAAATATTTAGTATATAGAGTACGACAACGGTCAAATTCTCGTAGCTTTAATTTATAATTAGTTGTTTTTTTTTAAAAAAAAAAATAAAATAAAATCTGTAATTAGGAAAATTTAATAATTTATTATATAAATATATATAATTTTTACCTGTAATTCAAGTTCAATATATCCCTTAAAGAGCCTATCCTTTGGACACATTCCTGTTTACAATAAATATTAGGTATATAAACGATAATAATGATACATTCATCATACATAAAGAATATAAAGATATATCATTAATAACCTATCGCCATTCCCAAAAACTTTCTTGCTGTCCGTAAGTCCAATCGTCTTGTTTCAAATTGTGCATACAACAACCATATCTTTGCGAATGTGAATTTTTTGTGAGGTATTATCTTCAGACATTCTTGATAAATTTGACGTGTTCGATCGTAATCCTATTTAAAAAAAAATTTGGATAAATAGGAGATTCTAAATTCTAGTATGCCTTATTCATAATTTACTTTAGTTTCAAGTTCTTCATACAACGCGTAATTTATCCATAAATATATATATCGTCTCCAGAATCTTTTCTCTTGTGTCGGAGGCACTTGTGCAATAGCGCGTTCGTAAATTTCACGAACTTTGTCGGCATCGCCTGCATTTTCTTCCAATCTCGCGTAATCAAACCATATATCATAATTCTTTGGATTTGCTTTTAATTCCTTAGAAAAATAAACATGAATTAATTAATCAATAAACTTACACGTTAAAAAATTTGATTAATACCTCTTCATATTGTATCCTCCGCTTTCCAACTACCACGTCTTCTATTCCATCTTTGTCACCGTATTGTTTTTCGAATTGAGTGTACGCGTTATATAATGATTCTGATTTAGATCTAGATAGCTTATCCAAAGCATATTTATAAATAACACGTGCTCTTTCAAACTACAAATTATGGTATATATAGAATGTTATTAGAATTACGATGAAAAAAAAATTTAATGTGGCTATATACCTCTTTTAACTTTGTCTCAAATTTTGCAAATGCTATAAATATCTTTTGATCCATATGATCTTCACCTAACATTTCAATGGCATGACTAAGGATCTCTCGACATTTTTCTATGTACAAAATAATAACCGACGAATATTGTGAGAATTTAGAATTTGAACTCTTTATTAAATTCCCGAAAAAAGTTTACCCAAATCATTCTGCTCCTCTTCAAACTTGACCCATTTAAGCCAATTTTTTGGTTCCGGATGTACATTAACAAATCTCTCATAAATAGCTCTTGCTCTATCAATTTCTCCATATCTCTTTTCCATTTTTATATAAGCGTTCCATGCGGATTCATCCGGTTCCCATTGCATCCAACGTTCAAATATTTGACGTGCTCCTGCGACATTTCCCAACATTTCTTCCATATAAGTATATTTGTACCTTTAATAAATTAATTGATACATGTCAATTATAAACCGAATTAATAAATAATATTTATATTTAAATCTTAAAAGAACCTCACCAAAATTGATCAACTCGTGGTAATAAAGTAACCGCACGATCAAATAAATTTCTAGCATGATTGATATTGCGATTTTTCATTTCCATTTCGGTATATTTAATAAAAAGAGTAACATTGCGTGAATCTACGTCTAAGGCCCTTTCATAAATTGAACGCGCTCTATATAGAAAACATTAAATCGCATTTAGAATAAACATGTACCTTAGATGAATAAAATAATATAAAATCGTTCAGAATAAAGTAAATACCTATTCAATTCTTTTTGACTTTCTTCCCATGTCGCATACTTTAACCAGCTTCCGATATTTAATCTATTCCTTCTTATTGCATCTTCAAATTCTTTTCTTTTACGTAAACGATATTCTGACAATTCTTCCAAGTCAGAAATCTTTTGACGAGGCGCTTTCTTTGCAGATTCTTGTCTCTCTTTAGCTTCACGAAGAATTTGCTCGGCTGTAATTTGAATCGGTGCGGGGTTTTTGTTTTTGATCTAAACGAGGAATTAAGAAAGTTTATAAATTGGTCTGAAGAAATATATATATATATTTCAAATCGAGAAAAATGTACCTTTGGAGGACCCCGTTGTTGTTTGTAAAGGTTTGGAACTTGTGATGGATCCATTTTAGTAAATGTTTTTCGGTATTTTCGATAGATCTTATTAAGAACGGAATAGTTATAAATTTTTGAAATATTTTTTCGAAGGAAAGTTGCTCATTATTGGTCAGTTAAATTCCTAAGGAAATAGGCTATATCTTGATCACAGTATTTTATAACATAATATTATCAGCTCGTTGCATAGTAGTAGGGTGTCCAGGAATATCAGTCACTGGTCATTTCCAGCGCAACGCCAATCACTAATTAAAATTTTTGTACTACGTGAATTTGCCTATCTTC